>CM057238.1:5411698-5581345 GCA_029931835.1 Etheostoma nigrum
CGTCTCTTTGTTTTTGTGGTTTGTGTGCTTTTCTGTTTGCATCGTTTTTTATTTGCAGCGCGTTTATGTATTTGGTTGTGTTGTGTGTATATGCATCGCGTTTGTGTATTTGGTTGTGTTGTGTGTATATGCATCGCGTTTGTGTATTTGGTTGTGTTTTGTGTATATGCAGCGCGTTTCCTGAATGCTGCGCATATATGTTGTCAAATTAATGAAGTTGTTTTCTTAATTTGCTTGTGTTTTGCCTATTTGCATGTGTTTTCTGAAGTTGCAGGGCTGTGGCCCCTGTCGGCCACCGTAATAAAGTGACAAAAACGTTGGAAAAAGCTTGAAAAACAGGAAAAGTGACAAAAGTGTCGAAAGACAATCAAAACGTTGAGAAAAAGTTTTTATTTTAAATTTGGACCCAGAAAAACAAGTTTCCTGGTCGCATAAAGATAAATACTAAAGCCAAATAACCCAGCCAGGGGGGCAGCAGTGTTCTGTACCACAGTTCTTGTGTACAGAAATTACTAAATGTTAGTAGTTTGATCATTGCTTCATTTCCATTGTCAAAGTATTCCTATAACACAACTCTATGTGTGACAAAAGACAATTGTGTTAGTTAAAATCACCGCTACACTGAGCTAGCGAAGTCTAACGTAGGTGGGATCTGTGTAGCTAAAAACATCGGAGCTAACTTTCTGATACTGATGAATGAACTGAAGTGGAACTGGATAGCAGAGCCGGATAGTGAATAGGGTCTAGACCTGTCTGTGTATTTAAAATGCTGCAAGTAAAAAGAGAAACCCTTTCCGTTGTGGCAAACCGTAATTCATTCCCGCAAACCTTTCATCAAATGATCCTTGTTTGGACAAACAGAAAAAAATCACATATGGACAGACATTTTAATAAGTTATGACCCTTTTCTACTATGCTATCGCTGTGCTTTCAAACTTCATTTGTCTTCATGATGTACCAATGTTAATATTTGGCACACATATATATTATTATTATTCCTCAAAGAAAAAACAAATCCATCTGCTTGAGAAACTGTGTGTTAAGGTTATGTTAAAATGATGTGTGAGTGGAAAACAAGTATCAGGTGTAAGTGTAAGGTAAAAAGACCCTGAGAGAGAAGTAAAGCTGTGACCATATGGGTTTTTTCTTACTGTGGGGAAAAAAAGCAACAATATAATAATAATATAAGTATTGTGTTGTGGTGTAGAGACGTCCCGGCCTACAAATTGTATCCTACAGACTATAGAAAAAAACTTTGTTTAGTACACATCTTTGCATAAATCACACTATAAATCATTTTCATTTTTTTAGATTTTAATATTTTTCAATGAAAATGAAAATAATGATACAAAAATGATCATCCCTTCCAATATTGGGAATCATATCACAATATCAGTCAAAATAATCGCCTTTTGATAATTTCCTCATATCGTGCAGCCCTAGTGCTGCTGTAAGGAAAAGTGAGAGGGGAAAAGAGATAGCAAAGACAATGTAAGCGAGTTAAAAGTGAACAACAAAACAAGAAGCTGCTCAAGACATGGCGGCTTCATCTGTTGATAACACTGCCGGTAGAGTGAAGTGTTACCCACCAAAAAGCATTCGCTTAATCGGGCGAGGAACTGTATTTGGTAACTTCATCGAACATTTCAACTAGCGTCCTCGTGCCTTTCCCTGAGGTCATATAAACACATTAGCCAAGATTGAGCTACTTCAAAGATATTCACCCCATGACATCTGACCAATCAGAGTCAGAGTTGCCCGGCGCCTTTCAAACTTCAGTGGCGTTCATGATGTTTGATTTACGCCCACTTCCACAATCACAACTTTGAAACCAACCATGATAAGTTGATGATTTAAAAATGGTGGAACCATATTTCACATATTCATCATATCCTGTATGACTAAGACTACTACAAGTGACAGTAAGTCTATACGCCCTATACGCAGAGTAAGCCTACTTATGTTATTTTTAATTTTTTTTTTTACATATAATGCATTATACCGTAGGATAATAGTAATTTATAAGGTTTGTGTGACATTTTTTAGTGATCCAGTGGGAAACTTTACCCATTCAAGCCATATATAGCCAAATATGTTTAATACTGGTCCGATTTATGACCATTGATCAGTATGTATTGTACTTAAATGGCATATATTGCAGTTTATTTTCTACTGTGTAACTGCTAAAATACGTGGTAGCACATGTATTCATAACACTATTTTCCAATTTATAGTATGAAAAAACTCCATTTCCAAAACTCCAAAAGTCTATGTATGTACTGTCAGGCCCTCCTAAAAAGGGTCTACAATTACCAATAATTGTCAATAAAGTAAATAATTAAAATAAATAAGCTTTAGTGAGGGCTGGTCTATATCCACAATGTTCCACTTCAGGGATAGCTCTGGTGCCACCAGAAATTCCGCCGGATGTCCCTACTTTTAGGCAGATGTCCGTCACCTTCCGGCCGATATGCAAGGACTACGGTTACCTGGTCCTCAGATCTCTGCAGAGTAAATCCAGACCGCTAGCTAGACTATCTGTCCAATCTGAGGACTATGGTTACCTGGTCCTCAGATCTCTGCAGGGTAAATCCAGACAGCTAGCTAGACTATCTGTCCAATCTGAGGACTATGGTTACCTGGTCCTCAGATCTCTGCAGGGTAAATCCAGACCGCTAGCTAGACTATCTGTCCAATCTGAGGACTACGGTTACCTGGTCCTCAGATCTCTGCAGGGTAAATCCAGACAGCTAGCTAGACTATCTGTCCAATCTGAGGACTATGGTTACCTGGTCCTCAGATCTCTGCAGGGTAAATCCAGACAGCTAGCTAGACTATCTGTCCAATCTGAGGACTATGGTTCCCTGGTCCTCAGATCTCTGCAGGGTAAATCCAGACAGCTAGCTAGACTATCTGTCCAATCTGAGGACTATGGTTACCTGGTCCTCAGATCTCTGCAGGGTAAATCCAGACCGCTAGCTAGACTATCTGTCCAATCAGAGTTTTCTGTTGCACAAATAAAACAAGCTTCCCGAGGCTTTGCAGCTGCACCTCTGCTCCGTCACAATTGTAAAGAAATGCCAATAAACATGAGCATGTATTTCTCCCATCCCGGAATTCTGTGTGGACCAGCCGGACCCTCCTCCGCAGCGCTGTGAAGGAAGGTCTGGCTATACGAGACTAGCCGTGGGCAGACGCCCAGCAGCACAGCGGTCTAACAGCTGAGCAGAGACAAAATGTCCTTGGCAGTCCGCTAACTTGATTGGTTTGACATATCAAGTCAAGTTTATTCCTCATGATGGTATTCACTCTGTAAAAAGCTCCTGGGCTCTGTTAGTGACCAACAGACAGAATATCTCACACTGCTTTAACCATACTTTTTGCAACCTGTTCCTCTTCTTTCATGGACGTGTAATACTAAAAGGTTTAGCCGAGAGATTCCAACCATTGAAATTTGATGTGACACGACTGGATGATCTTTTTAATTGAAAAAAAGTCACGACTCTGTCGCTCCTGTTGAGCTGCAAAAACACAGTCTGTGACTGGTGTCTGTTTTTCCTTAAGTTGCTTATGAAATTAACATTAATTAGCAACCACCACAACAGTTAGAAACAAACAGTCTTTGTTATTTATGGATCTTGCTAATACATGCAGAGGATACAGATACATTCCTTGTATGTGTAAATATACTTTGCCAAATACAGATAATATATCATAATTTATTTTATTATAAGTATATTGAAGAAGAAAGAGGACATATACCAGCTTTATTAACCAAAGAAATCCAGAGATTTTATCAACCTGGCTGTTAAACCTAGACACAGCTCTGCAATTTGTATTTACTTATGCATGCGTGTGTGTGTGTGTGTGTGTGTGTGTGTGTGTGTGCGCTTATGCATTACTCCCCTGCTGTGATGCAATCGGATTTATTTATTTGCTCCTTAATTTGTCAAACAAGGTCATACTCCCTGGTGACATTTTATCAAGACCAGCCAGACAGATTTTTTTCACATGGCCTTTTACCACCCAAACATTTACAAAGCTGCCGGTGCCCCCCTGCCAGCCAAAACCCAGCATGCCCTCTTTATAAAGTCAATGAATTTCATGCAACAGCCGCTGCAACATCTGACTGATCAGGTAGAAAGGCTGTACAGTCCTATACTAATAAACCTTAATCACCTCCCTGAAAAAAACATTCACAGCAAGGCATTCAAATCCACACGTAGATATACCAAAACATTTCCACATATCCATTCCAGAAACACTAACATCCCAACTGAGCCCATATCTACACCGCCTCCCAATAATACACCTGCGCGGACCCACACAGAGACAATATTGTAAAAGCTAACACGCGTGCAGCTAAGATTCACACATGAACGCACATATGCCTCTCCTAACGCACAAAAACTTTGTTAAGGGGTAAACACCGTTGATCGCTGGCTCTCTCCTGGGCGTCTCATTGCAGCTAGGTCTCTTCCTCTGTGGGGTCTCAAACTGTCACTGAGGCAGGACTAATGCAGTTAGCCACGGAAGTCTGGCAGACACAACCATGAACGTTATGCTGTTCCGTACCTGTCTGTGTGTCCCCCTACCCTCCCCTGTGTGGCTCCCATCAATTTCCCTGGCTCTAATGCCTAGGACACTGCATTGAAAAGAACATGATTAGAGTTTTGTCCTGAGTTATGTGTGTGGTGAATTTCAGTTTAGTCACGTCTGCAAGTATTCAGCTAGGATGATTTTTCAAACTTATATGGGAATGCATAAATACAGGCCATATAGTGTGTAGTGCGCACAGACTCTCTAAGGGGCCAAACATAACAAAGGGCACCTATTATCTGTGCAGGATTAGGGGAAGGGTTATTTTTTTATGCCCTAAGGCCGCACAAGAACAGCACTTGAACTGAAAAGAGGAGCACTTGGGACAATGAAAAGAGCACTTTGGGGGTACTTAGCCTGACCAAGCCAGGTGCTCCTCTGCCACCTTTCAGCCACCTGGTGTGAAGGAAAAGCATGACAGTGTCACATAAGGGTACACACGTCATGCCTAATAAATGAAGGTTTTAAAACAGGCACTTGTGCAAAAAGGGAGGCAATCCTCCATCCCCTGGGCACTGCTGGTCAACACAATCATGATTCAAGCAATAAGAAGGGCTCCATGAAAAGAGTACTCCAGTGCTGCAGTTTTTCTAAAGTTTCTAAAGAAATGGCAATAGGTGTAAGCCAATCACTGGGTATCCTGCTCTGCCTTTGAGAAAATGAAAGCATAGATGGGCCGAGCTGGAATCTTGCTCGACGTTCTTATGACGTGATAAGGGGCAAGGTTACCTCCCCTTTTCTCTGCTTTGGCCCACCCATGAGAGAGAGACATCATGGCTTTCAAATGAGCAAAGCTCTCACTCTCAAACACCATTAATAGGAATTGGTGTTTACAGTCAGGCAATCTGTTTTGCTTTAGACATAAGTATTTATCCCTGGTGCACTTCCGTAGAGCATGCATACAAATCACTTTGGAAGTTTAATTAATGACTTGTACTACGTGAGGCAAAATGAGTGTTTCCACACTCTATTAGCATATATGATAAATATGCCTTGTCGGAGTACTGCTGAAGATAGTTCACATTGAATATCATCTAATGGTGCCACTGTGGTAGATGACGTGCATCCATAGTGGGATAATACGTATGTTACAGCAAATGAAACAAAATACTGCATATTAAGAAAATAAAATAAGCTAGAAAGAAAGAAAGAAAGAAAGAAAGAAAGAAAAATGTTTTATTGTTGCACTTGGTACCTCATTCAATGTCAAGCAGCACAAAAGCAAGCAAACAAGCTGGCAGAATAACTATGTATTTTCTGGGCTGGGAGTTTCAAAGATACAATCAATACATGAATTCAAAATGCACTCTATGTAAGAGTGTGCCAATAACAATATGTGCCCTCTGTTATCTGCATTCACATGTCGCTTCAAACTAAGAAAGCATTGGGCCAAATGCAGAGAACAAAGACACAAATTATAGTACATCATTGTGCTGCCTAGAGCAGTCTATTACAGAAGAGCAATAAGGAGAAACCCAATAGCTTGATTTTGAAAAGGTAGAATGTGCCTATCCAGGTAGTTGACAGTGCTAATAATCAGAAAAGAGCATTGAGTGAAGTGTCTATCATTACGTTGGCACACAAAAGAAGAGCCTTGCTCGGCTATCCTCACTGGCACCAGCCATTAAAGCCATTACCAAGATGGATCACTGTCATTGTCGTTTAATGGACAGGTGACCCATGTAACATGTGTGTACATATGTGTGTGCGTGTGTGTTTATGTTTGTGTGTGTGTGTGGGGGGTTTTCTGAGCGGTCCCAAACCATGTTGAAACTCATGAAGGCTCATTCCGGTTCCCATGATTAGCAGAAGTTTCACAGCGATTCACGGAGCTCCATATAACACAAGCATTCTTTCTCTCAAATTAATTAGCTTAAATTAGATGTCAAAATGGTTAATTATTATGATGAATGTTTTATTGCAATAATAGTGAGAGGAATTAGAACAATGTTAAATCGGGGCGCGCACACTCAATGCAGAGATGTCAGAGAGAGTAATGGGTATAATTCATTTAATGGGAACAGAAATACCCACCGATTTTAATAGCAAGGACAGAGAGTGTGTGTGTGTGTGTGTGAGAGAGAGAGAGAGAGAGAGAGAGATAAAGAAAGAAAGAGAGATGAGGAATAATGAATGCATCCAAAAATGCAACTCATCTCCCTTTGTCGTATGGAGCTAAATGAGGAGAGGCTGGTGGAGTCTCTCAGCTCGCCAGTATTTGCCTTGCTGAACACAGGAGCCCACTTCGAATAGAAATGAAGACAAAGCTATGAATCCATAATAAATGAAATGAACGCTTTGACAACAGACATAATAGTAAGAGGTAGTAATGACGGAGCCGTTTCCAGGTCTCACATGTTTCAACATGTAAGCTAAGGTCCTCTTGAAACAACTTTATTCTAATGGAAATATCTAATCAGGCTAAGTAATAGAACCCGCTGTTGGACATAATACACCTGAACATTTTGGCTGCCAACCCCATCACTCAAAGATTTGGCTGGGCTTTTTTAAAGGGTCGTAAAAGAGAGCTGGCATGTTTCAGTGTCTCCATTATTAATCATACACTTTGTTGCATAGCATTTTCAAATACATGTTGAACCCGTCTTAGATTTTTTTAAATGTGCGTCAATCACAAGTCCAGGTATCCATTGGTTTCCATTAGTGTGCGTATGATACTGAGATCAAGTAGAATAATCGTGAAATGTGTCTAAATCATGTAATCTATAACAGTAAACGTCCAAATTTAAATTGATTTGTGTCAACGTTACATTAATATTACTAATATGCATTGTCTCAAGTGACTTTGCTTGATGCTACAGGTGTATGTGCCTTGTATGTTTATGTGATTGTATGTTTTCTGTAATGGGGTTATGTCTCATATGTTTTTTTTAGGTATTGGAAATTAAAATCAATACTACTGCTGTGATGTGTACATTGGAAATGTGTTGTTGAAATGCCTATTAGGTAGCATCTGTCCCTATTGAATTAACTTGAAATGAGTGAAAGAAAATGAATTTGTGAGGAGAAATTAAATTAATAATCTGTTATCTTACAAATTACTCTCACAAATGCCCGGAATACACACGCACACACACACACGCACACACACACACATACGCGCAGGACCTATACACATGCATTAAATGAAGGTGAAGATGTCGGAGTGAGGGGGCTGCTATATGGTGGCCGAGACGTTTTCAACACAAATAGCCACAACACAAATGGCTGCCCATTGAAAAAGCCAAACCAAGAAGTTGGGGGACCGTAGCTTGCTCAAGAGCACTCTGGGAGTGTCTACTACAGGCACCTCTCCAGATGCAAGTCCACGTGCTCTACTTTGTCGGTACCGGCAACCCTCCGGTTCTCAAGCCAAGTCCCCACAGACTGAGCAACTCCACAAAGGGCTTTTTACAACTTCTTTCACCTTTACCTCTACAGCCAGCCACACAAAAGACTGACACATCTGAAATGAATTTGTCCAAATGTGTAACTAACTGTTGATTATCCCTACATTCATTTTAGAAATACCACTGGGGTACCAGGATTATCCAGTGATATAGTGTGGGAAGAGATTTGATCATTTTTGTCATTTATCACATTGTGAATTAGCTTTAACAGCAATATGTAGGTCAGTTAGACAATGGCCAGCCACCACCTTCACATGATGTCTCATTACATAATCTGCTACCATCCACTTTCCCATTCGCTTTACACTCTGAAGACTGCAACTTGGCCTCACTTCAACTCGGAAAGTACTTAAAGTCTAGCTTGTCAGATGGAGCCTTGAGATGATTGACAATTCTGAAGTCTACCGCCGTCCAATAGTTCAGTTTAGCTCTGGTGTCAAGAGGGGTGTGTGTGTGTGTGTTGTGCATGGATAGTGGTGTAACTGTTAATGGCATACAGAAAAATCAACTATTTGTTTGTTCTAATCCAATTACTGAACAAACAGAGAAATCCAGTGGCAACGGGCTCCTGTGATTAAAAAAGCTTGTCTCGGTTCTCTGTATCGGAAAGCAATATACACTGACATTTACCTTCTGAATGTGGAAATATATGTAAATAATTCACTATATGGAAATGTTTCAGGATGATATATTGTGTGTTCCTAAATATTATCCAACCATGCACATTTTATGTATAGTGAGCCTCGGCTTTGGTTGTTCTTCATTTGAAGAAATCGCTTCATTCAATTGCAATGTAATCTTTAATTACGTTTACAATTTACTAATGCAATTACTTAATACAATGACCTCTTTAAGAGCTCACGGTTACAACGGTGTTTTATCTTAAACCAGCAATAAGACAACTTTAAACCAAAATGCCGGCCCTCATCCGATTTGTCTGATCCCAGTCATCCGTGGAAACAAGAGTTCACACCAGGTTCTAAAATCTCACATATGACAACACCCGTGTTTGTTCAAAGCATAGTGCTGACCACAACAGCTCATCGGGGGGGAGAGGGAGGGTCATGTCAGCACAAAGTTTGTGCTTGGGCTGCCTGACCTGACTTGTACTCCTTTTCTGGTCTAAATAGGGTCTAAGCTGTCTGGCCTCACCATATGCTGGCTAACAACACCTCTGGCATCAAGGTCCCACTCAGCCCTGCCTCTGAATCCAGACCTGCAGACATCAAGGTTATTACTTAGAAATTCAGTACATAGCATCTGCTTGCAATGGGCATCACATATGTTAAGGCAGAATGGCAGTGATTGGCAGTACTAGATGAGAATAGTTACACTCTTCTGAATTTTTTTTCACAGTTACAGTGTGTGGCCTTTATGACATAAAGGTTTCTGCTTTAGACTGTTATTACAATTGTCTTTTGTAATGTCATTTCTCAATAACACGTTCATGCAGTAACTCAATAATACGGTCAAATACGCTGACAGCCAAGTGACTATACTGCTGTCATACACACATTGGGTATGTTTAGGTTCTGCCAATGTTCACCTTTGGGTATGATCCCATTTTCACATACATTTACATAATAACAATGTCATGTAAAACAGAAATGACAATACATGTGTTAAATAATAAATGTATTGATAAAACAAATGTATTCAGAAATGATTATATGTAGTAATTTACTACACACAAATACACACTTTTAGCATGTGGCAACCTCCCATTCAGTGAGGAAAATAAGTATTTGAACACCCTGCTATTTTGCAAGTTTTCCCACTTAGAAATCATGGAGGGGTCTGAAATTGTCATCGTAGGTGCATGTCCACTGTGAAAGACATAATCTAAAAAAGAAATCCTGAAATCACAATATATGATTTTTTATATTATTACTATTTATTTGTATAATATTAATATTTGGTACAGTAGCCTTTGTTTACAATTCCAGAGGTCAAACGTTTCCTGTAGTTTTTCACCAGGTTTGCACACACAGCAGAAGGGATTTTGGCCCACTCCTCCACACAGATCTTCTCTAGATCAGTCAGGTTTCTGGGCTGTCGCTGAGAAACACGGAGTTTGAGCTCCATCCAAAGATTCTCTATTGGGTTTAGGTCTGGAGACTGGCTAGGCCACCCCAGAACCTTAATATGCTTCTTACAGAGCCACTCCATGGTTATCCTGGCTGTGTGCTTCGGGTCATTGTCATGTTGGAAGACCCAGCCTCGACCCATCTTCAATGCTCTAACTGAGGGAAGGAGGTTGTTCCCCAAAATCTTGCAATACATGGCCCCGGTCATCCTCTCCTTAATACAGTGCAGTCGCCCTGTCCCATGTGCAGAAAAACACCCCCAAAGCATGATGCTACCACCCCCATGCTTCACAGTAGGGATGGTGTTGTTGGGATGGTACTCATCATTCTTCTTCCTCCAAACACGGTTAGTGGAATTATGACCAAAAAGTTCTATTTTGGTCTCATTTGACCACATGACCTTCTCCCATGACTCCTCTGGATCATCCAAAGGGTCATTGGCAAACTCAAGACGGGCCTTGACATGTGCTGGTTTAAGCAGGGGAACCTTCCGTGCCATGCAGGATTTCAAACCATGACGTCTTAGTGTATTACCAACAGTAACCTTGGAAACAATGATCCCAGCTCTTTTCAGGTCATTGACCAGCTCCTCCCCTGTAGTTCTGGGCTGATTTCTCACCTTTCTTAGGATCATTGAGAACCCACGAGGTGAGATCTTGCATGGAGCCCCAGTCCGAGGGAGATTGACAGTCATGTATAGCTTCTTTCATTTTCTAATGATTGCTCCAACAGTGGACCTTTTTTCACCAAGCTGCTTGGCAATTGTGCCTTGTGGAGGTGTACAATTTTGCTACCGACCTCAAACAGGTACATCTAATTTAGGAGAATAAATGGAGTGGAGGTGGACATTTTGAAGGCAGGACAATAAATGGAGTGGAGGTGGACATTTTGAAGGCAGACTAACAGGTCTTTGAGGGTCAGAATTGTAGCTGATAGACAGGTGTTCAAATACTTATTTGCAGCTGTATCATACAAATAAATACTGTAGTTAAAAATCATACATTGTGATTTCTGGATTATTTTTTTAGATTATGTCTCTCACAGTGGACACCTACGATGAAAATGTCAGACCCCTCCATGATTTCTAAGTGGGAGAACTTAACTACTTATTTTCCTCACTGGGTGTGTGTATATATATTTATTTATTTATTTATTTTTTTTGCAAGTAATATATATATACTATATATATATATTGCGAAAACCTTGAATGTCATGATGTCACATGAGGATTGCCCCATATGTGAGCCCGTTTTGTTGTAGCACTTGGGGACACATTTAAGGTTTTCGCAATTTTCCGAACCGTCATTTCTTAAATTTGTCTTTAGTTAGCTGATTGGTTCTTGCCATAATATGAATTCTAACAGTTTTCCAATAGGGCTGTCAACTGTGTATCAACCTGACTTCTGTACAACACAACTGATGGTCCCAACCCCATTAAAGATCCCATATAATCTTTTCATGTTTTCTAGTTCATTCTTGTATTTTGGGATTCTACTAGAACATGCTTTAATGTTAAAAAAAAAAATATCACACTATTTATATATAATATATACTGTACATATACTTCAACCTGCTTTATTAAAAAAGACATACAGTATTTACCATTTGGGACTATGAGTGTCTCAGGAAAGTTACCTGACTTACAAACTCAGTGGGTTTTACGACGTAGCAACTTTGTACAGATGGGTGGCAAATGAAATAGAAATTTGTATTAGAGAGAGTCCAGAGTCACCAATGAGTATTCAAATCATATGCTTAAGGCCCTTCCCAATAACCAGATCTGAACCCATTTAAACTGCAGTATGCTGATTTGGTCAGATTTGTAATCATCTACTTACGCTTATGTCAGATATACTTACTGATTTAGTTAGATGCATAAAAACACATTTTTGCTCTTTGGGCAAAGGTTCAATTTGGCAACATGTGTTGTGGAGAAAACTTTGCACACAAGGGAGTTTTTGTTAAATTAAATAATGTGGTGTGCCGTTGTGCAATTCTCAAATCCACAGTTTGCTTTCTTGCAACATATACCATTTATTTGCACCCAACCATCATAACCTTTCAAACATAAATGTTTCATTTTTTTTCAGTAACCTTTCTTCGCCATAATGCCACACAAACTGATAGCCATAACCGTTCATTCACAAGTTTAGTGCAACTTAACACGTTTTGTTCAATGTAGTGTGCAGGTGCAACTTCTCAGCTTTCATTTCTCAAACACATGTACACCACAGAGGGAGAAGCTGTGGTGTAAATTACATTCATTTTGCACACTGTAGGTACCACAGTTACAGGACATGGAGCAGACAGACATCAGAGAGGGACCGGAGGAACAGGCCTCTCATAAAGAACACAAAGCTATTTGTGTCAGTTTAATCAGGGCTGGTGGACACAGAGCTTCCATGCTGCCTGTGAGGAAGTCCACATGAAGATATTATTTTAGATTCCTCAAAGTAGCCACCCTTTGCTTTTTTGATTTCATGAGGTAGTCACCTGAAATGGTTTTCACTTCACAGGTGGGCCTTGTCAGGGTTAATTAGTGGAATTTCTTACCTTATTAAGACAACATTCAGGGTTAACGCCAAACTGAAAGTGCTGGGTATTGTTAAAAATGTTTCGATACCGGTACCGACACCAATTCCGTAACTTTGATACCGGTTCCTTAAAAATACTTTTTTCAATTAAAATTTTATGAAAAATACGACATTATTACACAAATTATTGTATTTATATTTCAGCTCCTACTACATGAGCTTGTCTCTGAGATTTCCCTGCTTGTCTATACGACGTGTAACGTTAGACAGCCAATCAACAGCATTATTAGATTTGGTAGAAGCATGCTACATGCTAATTGGCTCACTGACTCAAATGAGATTTGCTTTGAAATTGGGTATTGAATAACAAGGCATTTTTTGATACATGATACTTTAGAGGCAATTGGTACGTGCTTGAAAAGTTTTTCATTCGGAACCAAGCCCTAACTAAAAGCCTCCCAAAATCCAAGGAGTGACTAGTTCATGTGTACAGGATTGCTCAATGGGGTAGTGTATAGTGCTGCCTGCTACTTGTGCCACCACAGTGATAGCCTCACTGTACCCATCAGAAAATCAACGGATTAGAGAAACATCTACAACTTCTAGTTCTAGTGTGAATAAGCTGTGCACCACAGGTCAAACAATTCAGAAAGAAGAAGCTAAACTGATATATATTGCATATTTCTGTTCCCACATAGAAATACTTACATAACCTGGTGCTAAAACATGCAATTACTATAAATGAGTCTCTTAGAAAAAGACATAAAAAAAAACACTCAGACACTTATGTATATGTACTGTTAATGTAGAGAAATAAATGTAAGTATGCTGTATCTACTAATGCTAACTAACTGTATTGTATAATCTAAGTAGAATGAACAGATGGTTTAATTTAGATTCCGACAATAGTATGTCCCAGCGTATCTAAGGCTCCAGCAAAAGAACATCTCTTAACGTAGTCTTTGAAGTTGTGATCGTGATGCACACTTGTGTGTGTGTGTGTGTTTGTGTGTGCGTGTGTGTGTGTGTGTATATGTGTGTCAATGAATGTGTTTGATTTGGGCTACATCTTCTCATCTGGTCTTGGCATTATGGAGTCAAGCTTGTTTTCTTTTTTTTTTCTCCTCCTTTGCCTCGCAAGTTGCTCCTACCATCTGGATCCATGCTTTGAAAACAAGGCCAAGTCTCTCCCACCAGAATGGCATGGAAATATACCCACACATACCCAGCCATCCTGTCGCTCCCTCTCAAGTCAGCCGCGGACTACAAGCAAAGATAACATGGTTGTTGGGTTGAATGGAATACGCAGGGATTTTGATGGGTCACTGGAGACGCAGAATGTGGCTTCTTAGGGCGAACATTTGAATATGTTCACCCTATGCAGCCACATCTTAACTTGAAAATGCATTGAGATGAATTTCTTTGTGGGTGAATGTCTATTTATCCGGGTCAAAACTCTCCAAACAGCGGAGAGCAATATGCAGAGAGCGCTCAGTTAAACAAGTCAGGCTGGAGGAAGAGACAGGCGGAGCTGAGTAGAGAATGGGTTCAGAGCTCCAGTGACTTGTTTGTTCAGTTAACTTTCTGCTCCCGTCAGCGTGGAGGAACTCCATTGACTCTCTTCTGTCGGAGGCCAGAGCCATTTGCATAACCTATTCCCCTCTCTCACTGCCTGCCGCCTCAGTCTCTGTTTGCTCGGTGCGACCGGGGCCATGTAGGATCGCTCCACTGCTATGCCGTGTCGATTTTCCCTGTCCGTGGCTGGGCTTTAATTGCCTTGGTGTTATGCTGGGTCAGGCTGTGTGCGGTACACGCTTCTTAGTAGGCCTCATTGTGACAATGACCTTTAAATTGGTCTTTCTTTAACTCTCTCTTTTTGACTCACAGACACACACAGACAGACACAGTCACACGCACAGACAACGAAACACACACAAACAGTGCTCGCATAGCCTCGGTTTTGTTGACTTTTCTCATTTCTGTTTACTGGGAACTTGCATCTTTCTTTCAAATTGAGACCCATGAATACAAGCTTTGTATTCAAAAGTGCCAATACACTGTTGCTAAAAAAATGAAAGGGGACTAGCAAAATGTGTCACAGTTGACTCTGTATATGCATTGTATATATGTGCATCCAAATGTACAGACTGCTGAGGTTAGATTAATTAGGACACAAGCACAATGATAAAATAATAAGACACAGACTGACACTGCATGATGCTCTTATTGAGTCCCAACAATGTTTTTGAGAGCATTTCAGGGAACATCTGGTGGAAATTGGATTAGATTTTTGAGGGTAATAAGCAGTCTCATAGAGTGTCCATGAGAAGGAAGGTAGCTAATTGTCTATATATGACACACCAGCTGTCAAATTAAAAATAGTCTGTTCTACCACACGTTTAGACACACAACAACAACAGCATGTGAAAAAAACTACAAAGTTTGCAAGGCCAAAAAGAACATTAACCTTGCAATAGAAAAAAATGACGCCGTTAAAATGGAATTGTGTTAATAACGTGTTTAACGCTGTTAATAACGTGTTTAACTGACAGCACTAATTAACTGTTTACTTTTGTGTCTGGCCATTCATTTGAAATTAACAATTTCCTACTGCGGCCTCGAACAAAATGTATACATAAAGTGCAACACAATACTAACAGATAAATAAAGAATAAATACAGGTAGGGTACTAACATAAAGTTCCAACATAAAACCCTTTCTGACCAAAATAAAATATAGTAGGAATTCTAAGTAACGCCAACAAAACGCAAGCCTTCGGTGATCGTGTACCACCCCCACCCCTAAAAAGAACATGATGGACTCTAGAGATAATTATCTTGTCATTTTTATGTCCTCTTTTTCTCCAAAACTGAATGCTAGCATTACGTAAAACGCATCACTCGAGCAAAAGTGGTTAGACTACACTATTTTTAAATCATAGCTATACTGAGAAGTAGAGAGAGCACTATAGCTATAAGTGTGTAAGTTTATGCAAAAAAAGGTTATGAGAAGTTAACTTTGACTTTTACTTTCACATATGACACAAACAACGGTCTTCTGGGTCAAAGTCCAGTGTTGGTTTGATCCATCCATCCACCACAAACTCTTCCCTACACAGACTTACTACCACCTGACTTCATCCTTAGAGGCAGCCCTGAGCGTCCTGGCTCATGATTACGTGACTTATATACTGTGTGAATAATATAAATAATACTGTATGAGTGTGTTATTGTACAATCAGTAACTGGGAACAGCCTGAAAAAAGAAACTATTTTAAAGAGAGCAGTGACTGGAGGAGTCATTTATAACACAACAGTGGTATGAGTGGTATGACCAAATGCAACAAATGGAATTACAGTAAACATATTACTGTGCAGCACATCTCCAGCTGCTCCAGTTGCATGGGACATATCTGTGTACTTGGTATCCTCTGTAATTGTCTACAGCGGACAACTTGTACAGTATATTTCCGCTCTTGGAGACAAGAAAAGCCATGTCCCCTCCACGGTCACATATTTGATTCCCTTAATCCGCTATGAATCATACCAGCTGCTACACAGCTCTCTATGGATGGAGAGTTGCTGTCAATACCCCAACTGGTGATGTCACAGCAGGTGTTTTTACCTCTGACATATGATGCAAAAACAGTGGCTGACATCGCTCGTGGGGTTTCCATTGGTTTAATCCAGTATGTTGCTAAAGAGATCATTGCAGCAGCAGTGGGTGCCCTGATGGTGATTCACTGTGGATTTGTCCTTGCCTGAAGAGCTGAACGGAGGCTGCATCTTTTAAATCTTAATTCTAGTGACAAACAGTCGTCCAATCATGACAAGTCCTGTGGAGCGCTGGGAAGCTGCAATAGTACAAGGTCAGCTCTAATGGTCAGTAAGAATTATAGAGCCGCAGTGTTCCCCACATAACTAAACTCAATTTGTGGCGGCAGCTGACTGGTGGACGGATAAATAATGCCGTATATAAGTTGTATTCTACATGCTTTCTTACAACTTACTTCAACACTTTTCAAAAAAGGCAACAGGGAACAATAGGATACAGCATTGTTGAAAAGTCTCTCTTATGCTATGAAGCTAAACAAATAGTGTAGTCTTGCTTGGACCTATCTCCACAGCACTACGGAGAACGGTCTGGCTACACCACATACATTCCAGGATAGGAGGACAAAAAAAGTCTGGTTTGTTTGAATTTCTTTAAACCAATCACAATCGTCTTGGGCGGTGCTAAGCTCGGGACGCAGCGACGGTGGCTCTGCAAAATGGTCTCGGAAAGGAACTTGTTTTATGCCCCAAAAAAGGAAACACCACACACAATGTTAAATTAAGTTAACTGTTCACACAGTACAGTAACGTGAGCTATTAAAATTAGCTGATACATGGTTACATTCTTATCAGTGTATCGCCGTGTGTATTTTGTTCATAGTAAATCCCC
Organism: Etheostoma nigrum; assembly: GCA_029931835.1. Taxonomy (NCBI): domain Eukaryota; kingdom Metazoa; phylum Chordata; class Actinopteri; order Perciformes; family Percidae; genus Etheostoma; species Etheostoma nigrum. Next base: position 5,428,769 of record CM057238.1, read on the forward strand.
GCCAATCGGTCCCAAAACATCCCAGTTAGAGATTAAATGTCGTAAACGTATTCTTTGTTAACCTTAACAATCCTTCCTCAAAAGAACCAAGGAGGTCTGCTTTGTTGCATGTTCCAAATTGTCTTCAAAACTTGCCATTTTCAGTGTGTAGCATGCTAGCTCAAAGACTTTTGATGTTTCCCGAAACCAACAACGGTATTGCAAGGCAAGGGACATTATGGGCAGAAAATACGATCATCCGGTTAAAGAACTGACCTCGATCCAGACTGGGATAACAATAAAGTTCCACTCACAAAGCCCTACTCTACAACGGTGGAGCAACACCGACAAATCTATTTAGTATTTGGGCAACACTCGCACTTGCAAACTTTGGTCACACATAACATGAACCTATACTGAATAAAAATGTAATAAAAATATATACTTTAACTTATATACAAGTACCGTCTACATGTGGGAAACATGGCAACATTGCTGACTTCTGGTGAAACTGGCATGTTTTGTCAAATACATCGCACTGGCACAGGTAGGATCTCCACTGAGTGCCATCTAGTTTAGTGGCTCAGCCAACAAGATCAAACAGGCAAACATCAAAATGCTGGAATTGATGCAGGATGCTACGTTAATGAAGCACTATCACATTCCTTTTCATTGTTTTCTCTGCATCTGTGTGCCCAGTTACATGTGCTCTTATTACTATTGACAGTACAGTGTGTATGCCAAAACCACTTACGAGAGGAGAAAAAAAGAAATGAATGAAAATGTATGCTGGGTATTTGGAACGTCCTAAAATGTCCTTCTGGCTTTTGTAAATGCTTACCCTGTTAAAAAAGTAGTAAGGAGTAACGCTAATTTTATTTCTTGCTGACTGTTAGATGAAACCACTGACTCATATGTGTACTATATAAAAAGCTTTAGCCAGCAGGTGGTTGTTTAGCCTAGAACGACTAGTAACAGGGGCAGACTTATTGGACCTGCAGGATGAGGGTCAGCCGAGCTAGCGGTGCAGCTATTCCCAATTGCAAGCTATTACAAGAAGTTTTTATTATGCGACCATACTTCTTTAGACATTTTGACAAAGCTGGTGTAAGTCGCTGAGTGACAGATTACATATTATCATCAATTAATGAATTTGAGGGCATAATAATTGTTAATAGAACTGTAAAATAAAAAACGGGATGTATAGAAAAATGGGCACTGGGCTAAAAGACGGTGCCTCTTTCAATCCCAAAAAACTGGCCACACTTGCTGAAAATGTCGCCAAAAGGCCCATAGGGCATAGAGCATGTGTACTTGAAACCTCACTAACCTCAACCCTAACCCTAACCCTAACAAATGACAGTTCACTTCAAAGTGGCTCCAAAAGGGAGTCAACCCCCATAGGCCAATCTTTACAGAAGAAATCCAAATTTGCAGGTTTGCGTGAGGTGGTTGAGGGTAGGCATTAATCCTTGAGTGTTTAAGGTTAGATGCTTAGTTGAATGATTTAGGATAGGTTGTGGAGCAGCGAGTCTTGTGACCATCTAGATATGACCGCCAGTTGAAGGCATGCGTGTCCAAGACTTCTGTTGGCTGAGTCACGTGACTTCCTGTTAAGTCCCTGCACACATGAATGGGATAAAATGATTTATTCACGCAGCTATTCTACATTTTTTAAATGTTGTGGTGGGTTACAATGTTCATATAAATGTATTCAGCCGCTTGTGTTCTGATAATTGAGGCAGTGTACATCACGTGATGCTGCCAGTTGCATTACCTAATGATACCACAATGCAAAAAACGCCCAAAAGCCCACCTCCATTACTGGGAGCTGCTACTGAGGTCTTTGCTTGTCTCTGTGACCCTAACCTTGTCAGTCGAAGCAATCCCCAACATGTCAAACCTATAAGTGCAATACACAGTTGGTGAACCAGATTATTAAGATAACCTAGCTACTAAATGCACATTGAGTATTCTGCATGTCACACAGGAAATTAGTAGGTTGGATTTTCAAATGGATTCAAGTTCAATATCCTGAGTGAAAGATTAGTGTTATTCTCATTTATGTTCCAAATGTATTCAAAATGACTTTTCCTGACTTTACAGCTTTTTACAGATGACTTTCCTAATGTTGGCACTGTGATATAGCCTTATTTTATATTGGTTTTCCATTGATATCTGATATAATGATAAGTGTAAGAAGACAGGTAAGATAATAAGCAGCAACAGCATTCTAGCCCAAGTGGACTGTAATTGCTGTGTAAATGGACAGGACAGGCAGCTTATCTAGCTCTATAATGGAGTGGGTAAAAAGAAAAACAAATGTGTTTCTTTTAGAAAGGACATGATGATGAAAATATGGGTAAATAGATGGGGAAGTAACATGTATCTGTTTACAGCTCAAGTAGAGTCAGTTTATGTTAGAGCCAGATAAAGTAGAAAGGGACATGAATAATGGATGAGGTGGATGAGGCAGGGGTGGAAGAACAGATAGATTCAGGATGGGGGAAAAAAGATTACTGAATTCCCAGTGTACATCACAATTAAGTAAAAGCAAAGATTAGATACTCTTTGAATGATAAAATGTATCATCCAGAGGAAAAACGTAGTTTATATGTTGTATTTAAATAAACTTAAATAGACTCAACATGAGCATACAGTACATGTATAAGACTTGTTAACATCAATGGATTGGATTAGTAGATACAATGAAAAATACAAGCGGGAAGGAGACAAGAAAGCAAGCCTTCTGATGATAATAAATACATGCATTCCAGCATTCCTGTTTTTCTTTATTATAATTCTATGAATACTTTAAACTACCTTCAGCATAAAGGTCGGGACAATGGCTCCACTGTAAGAGCTGTCAGTGCTAAGAGCATGTCATAAATAAAGAGGGCTCACACTATCCCTACATGACTCCTGGGTATTATAAAGCTACAACAACATGTGTTCTTGGAATTAGGCCTATGTATCTGCCCTAAGCTTATAGAATCAGAGCATTAGTTGTGAGGATATTCATGCATTTTGGCATACATCTGTTTGGTTGTCAGTGCAATAACACTTTACAATTTATCTTTGTTCCATCCATCCATCTTCATCCGCTTATCCGAGCTTCTCACCCTATCTCTATAAGGGAGACGCCAGCCACCCTCCCGAGGAAACCCATTTCTGCCGCTTGTACCCTGGATCTTGTTCTTTCGGTCATGACCCAGCCTTCATGACCATAGGTGAGGGTAGGAACGAAAATTGCCCGGTAGATCAAAAGCTTTGCCTTCTGGCTCAGCTCTCTTTTCGTCACAACGGTGCAATAATGTAATACCGCACTGGCTGCTCCTATTCTCCGACCAATCTCACGCTCCATGGTCCATATAATATATGGACCATGGAGTCTTTCCGGGATAACATATCCCGGAAAGACTCCTTCTTCAGTCGGACGGCTTCCCTGACCACCGCTGTCCACCAGGGTGTTTGTGGGTTACCGCCCCTTGAGGCACCTAAGACCCTAAGACCACAGCTCGCTGCCGCAGCTTCAGCAATGGAAACTTTGAACATCGTCAACTCAGGTTCAATGCCCCCAGCCTCCACAGGGATGCCCGAAAAGCTCCGCCGGAGGTGTGAGTTAAAAGTCCGTCGGACAGGGGCCTCCTCCAGACGTTCCCAATTTACCCGCACTACCCGTTTGGGCTTACCAGGTCTGTCCAGAGTCTTCCCCCACCCCCTGACCCAACTCACCACCAGATGGTGATCAGTTGACAGCTCTGCCCCTCTCTTCACCCAAGTGTCCAAAACACACGGGATCAGATCAGATGAAACGATTATAAAATCGATCATTGACCTTTGGCCTAGGGTGCTCTGGTACCACGTACACTTATGAGCATCCCTATGTTCGAACATGGTGTTTGTTATGGACAATCCATGACTAGCTCAAAAGTCCAACAACAGACAACCACTCTGGTTTAGATCAGGGAGGCCGTTCCTCCCAATCACGCCTCTCCAAGTATCTCCATCATCACCCACGTGTTTGTTGAAGTCCCCCAGCAGAACTATGGAGTCCCCTACTGGAGCCCCATACAGGACTCCATTCAAGGTCTCCAAGAACTCCGAACTCTTGTTTGGTGCATATGCACAAACAACAGTCAGAGTTTTCCCCCCATCACCCGCAGGCGTAGGGAGGCGACCCTCTCGTCCACCGGGATAAAATCCAACGCAGCGGCGCTCAGCCGGGGGTGGGTGAGTATCCCCACACCCGCCCGGCGCCTCACACCATGGGCAACTCCGGAGTACGACAGAGTCCAACCCCTATCCAGGAGTACGGTTCCAGAACCGAGACTGTGCATAGAGGTAAGCCCCACCAGATCTAACTTGTAGCCCTCCACCTCCCGCACAAGTTCCGGCTCCTTCCCCCACAGAGAGGTGACATTCCACGTCCCCAGAGCCAGCCTCTGCCGCCCGGGTCTGGTCCGTCAAAGCCCCTGACCTTCCCATGTAGCAGCGCACCCGACCCCTTTGGTTCCTCCCACAGGTGGTGGGCCCATGGGCTGGAGGGAGAAGTGCCACGTCGCTTCTTCGGGCTGTGCCCGACTGGGCTCCGTGGCAAACCCGGCCACCAGGCGCTCGCTCTGGGCGGGGTCCCTCGATCCCTTCCTTGTTTTTCCATAGCAGTCTTTGAACCATTCTTTGTCTGTCCCCTCCCTTGAGACCTCTTTGCCATGGGAGACCCTACCAGGAGCATAAAGCTCCAGACAACACAGCTAGGGACATAGGTTTGTGTGTCATAGGGATACACAAACCTCTCCACCACGATAAGGTGATGGTTCCCGGAGAGGAACCATCACTTTATCAACAATTTATCTTTGTTGTCTTGTGAAAACTAAACATCGGTGGTACTGTATTCCCCTATACATTACAGAACATTTTGATTCAGTAGAAGACAACGGGAGTTTATCTATAATCCAATATCATACACAAATCCTTTATCTAAAGAATATCATAGATCATAGTGGGGGGTCTGGGCCAGGGAAGATTTGAGCATCAACGACTTCATTTCCTGAATTCAGATACACTTTCATGCACCAATATAAGGTGAAAATACCTTTATTTATTTGTGAAGAAGAAAAACACAGATGACAATTCTAAATATATAAAAAAAATACAATGGAAAGTATGTTGATGAGTGTCACTGGGCATTTTTAAGTGGGTATATGGAAATCCTGGAGCTTTCTTAGTGGGTGTACTGCATATACCTGTGTATCATGTAGACTACACTACTGGCTAAATTGAACTGTAGCTGCCACTGTCACGACCATCACCTGACATACGTCTTCCTACAACATCATAAAACTCATTCATGAAAATGCATTTAGCCACTTCACTCCCATTCTGAGCTCTCTCAGAGCGGCTGCTGAGTCAAGTGTGATGTCTAGTGGTAGAATTTGGTATACCGGTCTTGTCCTCTGTTTGGTTTCATATCAAACCAGTTTCAAGGTTTTTACACCAGCCTAAACCTATTTAATTTCCATGTATTATTTAGTTTTTCTCAATCATTCCTTAATGTTCTCTTTCACACACTGATAATGTGACCTAATTAGCTATGCAAACAGAATGATTCATTCCCATTCAACTGTTGAGGGAGGTAGAATGCTTTTCATAAGTAAGCTTATGAAGCCAACAAAAGTCCATTAATCAATGAATTGTGTGCGGCATTTCAAACTCATCAATAACTACAGCAGCTCAAAAATCATTTCTCTTAATTACAGCCTCAAGTGTACAACATCAAACACACCAACTCCGCCAAAACCTAACCAGTACAAATGTTTTGTCTGGCTCCATTTAAAACAGTCAACTCCTGCAGAGGCTGAATGAGTGCTATCTGCTGGGTGACTTTGTCAACATCATAATCATCTTTGATTGGTGTTTTTTCGTCGCAGTAGAGAACACAACAGATGCTGCCTCATTACCCATACACAGTCTTGTCTAATTTCACACACTTGCAAGGATGTGCACAGGAAGGGGGCGTAACGCATAACGTGTTGCATTGGATTTCAAATTATATATTTTTTGGGATTTTTGTGTAAAACCTAGTTGCCGTGAGGATTTCAATGAACCTAAAATGAACATACACTTCCTAGAAATATTCAGCAACATATTTACACAATACAGTACATGTACAGTAGCAGGGCTCAACACTTACTTTTTAAAGTGGTTGCCGGCTTGGAAACCCTGCCTCAGCTTTTGTTTGCCGAAATTGACAATATGGTTGCCATGTTTTAATGGCAACCATATTCTATATTTTGAGCAATTCATTTGTTGTGTAACTATACCATACCATACCACTTTTTTGTTAAGCACTTCAACAACCAAAGTTGACCAAAGTGCTGTACAGAAACACAAACAGAAACATATTTATAATCAACGACCATACAATTAAAACACACAAAGTAACAAATTTATATACAGTAACAATGTGTAATTTATAACACAAATTTAAATAATGAAACAATGAGATATTGGCTTCCAATATTATTTCACATCCCTCTCAAATAGGGGTGCAACGGATCACACAACTCACGGAGATCACGGTTTTGAGTCACGGATCGGAACAATTTTCGGTTCAGCACAAAAAAGGGGGAGAATATAAGGGATTATTAAACCTGTAAACCAGTAAATTGCCGTTAAAAGACAAAAAACAGAAGAGAAAAGGGTATTTTACAATAACTTTCAATTCACCACAACAGAGCTGCCAACTTTTCCAAAAACCTTGGAGTGAGATTTGTGGAGGGGGGGGGGGGCAACCTATATTTTGCCGCGTACAAAGCAATTTCTTTGGCTCTTTCAACATCATTATCCTTCAGGGTTTAAATTGGGATTTGTTATATGTGGGGGGGATGGGGGGCTCTCCCTAGGGAGGTCTGGGGCTATGCCCCCCCCGGAATTTTTTTGGAAAAATAAACCATTAAATGGCACTTTCTGGAGAGTTTTGTGTAAAAAAATGGAGAAATTAAGTCTTACATGATATGTGCTAAACTGTAGGGTAAAGAGCCTTAGCATTGTTAATCAGTCATCTCTTGATTACACATTGTATTACCTTCTTATGATATAAGAACTGACCCAGACAATGTGACAAACATAATGAGCCACATGAAGAGACAGTAGCATATGTCAGATGTCAGTAGCAACAGCTGAGACAATTTGGGTCCGTGGTGAACAGGTCCAACTCACACAAATTTCCTTCTCCCTTTCTCTCTCTTGACTACCACACTCCCCCCCACCCCACCCACACACACACACACACACACACACACACACACACACACACACACACACACACACGGTTCTCAGTGTAGGGACCAGGGACGCAATGTTAAATTAATGTTGGTCTACCAGAGGGATCAACTAGGACCACTGAAATTCTAAAGAATGAGAATCACTGATTTACATAAATTCTTCCTTTAAAACTAAATAAATAGAAATAACCATTTTTTGGACATCAGGGGGACTGTAGTCGCAGTAGACAATAGTGGCCCAGTATCTGCCCCCCATCATACATTAATTAATTTAAATAAATTTATAAACCCCTGGACTTCATATAGCTCAGATGTGCTTCATCAGACTTCTGCTCATGTTTACAACTTTGTGCACATTGTAAAAATAACTCCTCCCATCTCTGTTGTCCGAGATTTGGAGAGTTGTAATATAGTCTGCTGTGCATGTCATTGCTCCGTTGATATGGGAGTATCTCACTCAGACTGTCTGACAGACACAGAGGCCCATTTGGGTCTCTGGTCTCTGACAGAGTTTAGAGGAGGCTGTACGCTGCTCTTCATCGGAGGACTACACAGATGCAACGCGTCACTGTCCACAGCAGAGCGAGTCCACTAAAATGAACTGAAGTTGCTACACTACTAGCCGGGCTGCTCACCTCTATTGTTACAGAGAGAGTGGACACAAAGCGACGGACGGATCTGTAATACTCAGAGCTCATACCTGAAGCCGGGGAAATGCACCTGGGATGGCTCGTGAAAATAATGTTCTCAGTTTGCGACATTTCAAAACTTCCACAGACAGGGAGCGCTCTTGAACCCCCCCCCCACAGTCTCTGAAAGCACAACTAGTTGATCATAAGTGGCTCAACAGCTAGATCTATAGATAAACTCATCTTTCAGAAATTCGACCGACCGGGTTGACACTTCAGCGTGATTAATCGGAGGTGTGGCGTGTGAGCGTGTGAAACCAGTCAAATGCGTGTGTCTCACGGCCAAAGCGTGAGAGTTGGCAGCCCTGCGGTATGCCGTAAATGTTTAAATCTGAGCATGGGCGACTCACATCTGCACTCAACTCACATTGAGTAGTGACAAGCAGTTTAATCCAGTTACTACAATAGCTAACGGTAGGTTAGCGTTACCTGCTGCCAACCGTAATGTGTTATTGTGACCAGACGTCTATATTGTTTCTGTTTAGAGTATGTATATATTGTGTATATATTAGTGTGTATATTTTGTTTTGGCTGTTTTGTATGTGTAAGCACAGTGTGAGTAACGATGCTCCAAAGAAAAATTCCACGTATGTGTCCTCATGCCTGGCAAATAAAGCTGATTCTGATTCTTATTCTGACATGCTTGCACTTCTATCAACAGGAGACAGAAACAGCACACCCAGAGGATAATGGATTAGTATAGATTTAAAAAGGTGCCACTGTTAGTTAAGTGCACGTGTGTGTGCCCCGTATCAAGCACAGCTCCTCTGTTAGATACAAAAAAAACCAAACATTTCCATTATAAAGAAACCGTGTCACTTGAGATGAGACGGGGGAGGGAAGTGTTTTTGTAGTGAGAATAACTGTATTGCCTCAACAGTACACACCTTTTCTTGTCATTCTACAGAAATTAATGGCCAAAATATCCCACAAACACGTACAAATCACACCTCCCAAGTACACAAACACAAAGGACTCCACACAATAGCACATACACACCATTTGATTCACTGTGTCTCAGCAGGAAAACATATCTAAATGTAGGCGTACTTTGCACTACACAATTCTATCTGAGCTCAGATCTTTGTTTTGATGGACATACAATATATTACAGTAAATGAGACAATTTGCGGCATCTAGCATGGATTGTTTTAATAAGTGCTTCGGGCTATGAATACTTCCAGAGGATCCCAGCCCTGGACTGTCAACTGTGGGAGTGTATGCCCCCCGCTAAATGCAGGCTGTTGGGGATTTTAATAATAGATCAATAATGCATGTAGTAAAGATTACTGTGGTGCAAACTGGAAAAGCCAATTAGATTCTACTTAACATCGTTTTTTTTCCATTTGCTCATCTCACTCTGAGATTCTTTCATTTTGTCGTTGTTTGCTGGTAAACTGTGTGTACTTTTCCCCTGCTGCCTCTATGAACAGGGGCGAGGGTTAGAAACATTTGAATAGGGGGTGCCCTGATCCAAATAAGTGGTGGGCACATTTGTAAAAAGTGTAAAGACTCAACATTAAAGCCCAGCATCTTGGCAATAATAGACTACATTGCTTAGGCATTATCCTATTTACTAAATGAATCTAAAATAAATAGCTTTAACTATTCAAATATGAAATAATTTCAATAAATAGCAAATTTTTGGAACTCCAAATAACCCACAGCCATGGACAGACTAGTGATTTAGCATCTCTTTGAGAGAGTTTTGCCATTCTTTGAGGACGTTTTACGTCTCTTTGAGATATTTTGCGTCTCATTGTAGTCCTTTAGTGTCTCCTTGTGATTTTTAATGTTTGCAGTCACTTCATACAGAGGATCTGGTCTAGGGTCCAGGGACCTGTGCCTTGATGGGCCTGCTTCTTTTGACTCTGAGGTGCACCAGGGGTGGTGTGTGTCATACATCTGGCCACCCCTCTGGCCTTGACATTGTCTTTTAGATACTTACCTTTCCATGACATGCAGGTATTTTCTCACCCTCTTCTCCTCATCATGTGAATAACCTTAATTTTGGATGATATTATCATATTCTGTTCCCCCGGCTGTCTTGAGCTCTCCGCAGCGCGGTTGCTTTGAAAATATTGTTATTTTTAGTTTCACAAAAGCTCCCAAAATTCACCAATGCAGGACATTGGCTACTACAAAACATCCTGCTCTCGTGTCGTCTCCTACAGTTATTTACAAGTCTTGCATTACCAGAGCTACAGCGTCTGGAGTCGACGGTGAAATGCGTGGTCAAAGCTGAAGTTTAATTTACTATAAGTTCTTCACAATAAATGTCCCTTGATATTTTGGTATTTGAATGCTTTCAATAAAAAGCAGGAAAATCAGGAATTGTTGGGGCTTCATCAGCAGTAACATAACGTGACTCCAAACATGAAATGCAAAATAAAGCATCTTCAATATGAACTAAACTTCAAACCACAAATATTCTGTTAGAAACCACAAACATACTTAGAGCTGAAAACACTGAGAATTTAAAAAAAAACACTCCTGCACAGGTCGCGCCGCCTGCCAGTAGGCCTTGTCTTCTTTATGTTGGCACCCTGTTATATAGGCTACAGTCTATGGTCGGCACACAGAAGGACTTTGGGCAGCGCCTATTCATTTTTTTACTTGATTTATGTGAAAATAACTGAAATGAAGATGTACGTGTTTATTTGCAGGAAGAGTGGGGCAGTAAGATCCATGGTCACTGAGGACGCATTTAAAGACACATTCTACAGACAGGTGAACGCACATGCACCGAGAGCTGTCCACTTGCGATCGGATCACTCAGATTTTAATACCAGGTCAGAACAGGCCCTGTGGTCCACTTTGGTCTTCCCCCAAATCTCTCTGTCATCCATCTTTGCAAAAACTCCCCTCTGCCTCCTCTCTCTTCAAACCAACAGTATGGGAAAACATGGATGAGCAACACCACCCCTCCCAATCTCATGACCTGACCATCTGTGCCTGAGAATTCCAGTCTTTAACTAACCCCCCCCCCCCCCCCTGTCATACTGGTCTCTGCTGCTACCGTGTGTGTGTGTGGGGCAGGGCTGGTGGGTGTGAGGGGGAGGACGGGCTGTGGGGTAAGCGCCACTCAAAGCTGTCGTAAACACCACTAATGCATCGCTAAACTTGGGGTTATCTCAAATGCTTCCGTGCATGCTTGTGTGTGTGTCACACACACACACACACACACACTCAGTAAACTAATCCCTCTTAAACCTACATTTTATCGCTTACCACACCATTAGCTCAACTGTGGCATTCTGCCTGGAGATCAAAACAGAAGGACTACAAGGTTCTGTGCTACTTCTTTGTTGCTCTGTGCATAGAATCCACATTTCTCTGGGCCTAGTGGGAGATGAAAAGAAGTATGTCCTTCTCAGCTGGGAAACAATGTAATGTTAACTGCAGCCAGTCTGTATTTTTTTTTGCTTTATGTAGCCAAAACTGTAAAACAAGATGTAAATTTAGACACTTTGAACTGCAGCTCTGGGAAAGATGTTTCTTTCTTCATTTAAAGTTGAATTTATCCGCTTTTTCAAAAGTAAGCATTAATGCTAACTATTTTTGAACTGTTGCCTGTTTTTATTTCACAGGCACACAAAGATATATTGAGGTGATTAATGCTTCGTTGCTTGCTGGTTGTGTAACATAAGCACTTCCACACAAGAAAATATTGGATAGAACTGACAAACACACACACACACACACACACACACACAGGGGATATGTGAGGCTGTCTGCAGAGTGGCGTCAGTGATAGAGAGCGATCTCCTGGGGGGTTGGAGCTGGGGAATGAGGTGACACTGTAACAGTCTCTGATCAACTCAGGAGCTGCGCAATAGTGTGTGTGTGTGTGTGTGTGTGTGTGTGTGTGTGTGTGTGTGTGTGTGTGTGTGTGCTAACCTCACCTGTCACATTCTGTTGTTGCATTTGTTTGTTTGCGAGACAGTGCAGATGCCACTGAGTGTGTCAGTAAGAACACATTTGTGTGACTTTGTGTGACTTTGTGTGTGTGTGTGTGTGTGTGTTACTCAGTTTGCTACATTAAAAATGCTACAGCTGTGAGCCCAGCCCCATCTTCCCTCAAAGACCTATACTCCACACATCTTTACACTGAGGTTTAGGGGCTGTGGGTTAGTTACAAAAAAAATCAAATAAATGATTCCACAAAATGATTATGAGGAAATTGTTTCTTCAACAGCTGAAGGGTTTTGATTGGGTAATTTCAAATTGATTTCAAGAGAAAAGCTGTAATCAGGTTTCTTTGTCACTGGCGCCATTTAAAAACAGCATGACTGGCAGTGAATGCCAGCGAAACATGCAGCTTGCTGAATAATGATGTGTTTATGTGTGAATTGCATTTTCCATACTTCCCATAAAACAACCCTTTTGCTTTGTTCTTTTCATAAAAGTTATTTTATCGTGACAAAGTCAAACTAAGCTTGCAGAGCAAATTATTCACTAATTAAATGTTCTGAGCTTGTTCCATCACTGTACAGTACCATTAGTCCCCCAGTAAACGGAAATGGCATCCAGACCTTTGTTTTGTTCAGAGTTGCCCTATTCCCCAATAAAGTCAATTCCCTGTTTGAACAAAGTGCCTAAATATGCAAAGACATAATCATCTTTTCTCAGGGAGCCGGTGAAAACATCGGCTTCATGGCGACCTCGGAGTCAGTCTACTTAAGACAGCAAAGATAAACAGTTGGGCGAGGTGAGGAGAGGTTAAAGAAAAATCACAACTACATTCTGCAGGAAACAAAACGGAGAAACATGAAAAAAAATACAATAAAGTGGAGTTTCCATATTTATGGTGTCAACATCTGATTTGACACTGGGAGTTTTTTTCTTTTTTTCTCAGTCTGTTTGACTCAGCTGTCACGATGAAACCAAGCAACAGCTTTTATATCCCTCCCTTTGTTTTTCTTATATTTATTTTCATTGTTTTATTTAGTTGGCGAGGTGTCTTAATGAGGAATCAACTCTCAACCCCTACATTTATAAATATGTCTGATGACACAATTTGATTTACCGTTTGCACTCATGTGTATAATATTCGTTTTTTCACGCTAAAATAGACTACAATAGAGTCAATGACAAACATTTTGAGCTCTATTAATCTAATACCAAAGACATATGTTTTTTTTTTTTATTACAAGACAAAAACAGGATTGCTTTAAGCTTACATGCTGGTACGAAAACAAGGCCAGGGAGAAGTAGAAGGGGCACACAATTATTTTCTTTATATTCTCACAATTGTCGGAGAATAGTAAATATGTCTGTTATTATTATTGTAATAACCAACAGTCCAGAACCAAAAGCGTATATGAAAATCGTCACATTTAAAGCTATAGTGCGTAGTTTCTGTCTCCATCATGAGGAATTCTTAGCAATAACAAAACATCTGTCGACATGGCCACATGGTACAAGCCTACCTTGATCTCGGGCACCACCCCCACCCCTCATCCACGCAGTTGCTAGTAGCCAAGGTAGCAGGAGGAGAAGGAACCAGGAAATGATAAAGAAGTCATGTAGTAAGTAGAGTGCATAAGAGTTCTCCACTGATTGAGAATTATAACTGTATATAACTATAACGTTATATAACATCCTATAACTTTGTTGGGCACAGGATGGAAAGTTGTTTTAAGACAGAGCTCAAAATCGATGCAGCAGCCCCAGAGATATGTTTTATTTTTTTTTTTATTCCATGGCATCATTTCACTGACGCTGAACAAATTTATAGGTATATATCTTCAGTTACCTAACTCACATGTGTTAGCCACTATCCTCATGTTAGAAGTTAGAAGTCAGAGCTTGTTGCTAGAAAACAGCAGTTCGACATTGAACCTCTTACCATTCCTCCCTTTTTTTAGAGGGAATGCTCAGGAATATGTAACAGGTCAACAGTAGATGCCAAATAGAAATGGTCTACAACATTTCAAAGCTGGGAACCTGAAGATTCCTTTGAGATGCAGCTCAGCACTGTGTGTCAGGTCTTTCTAGACATGAAAAAAATATTAAAAAATAAATCCTGAATGTGTACAAGAAGTAGCTTAGAACATTACGATGGCAGTATAGGATGGTCATTCACTCATGTCTCGTAAGTTGTTGCAGCAATTTTTGGGTTGATACCATTTGTTACGCAGATTTTTTACCATTCAAGAATCATTAAAAATCTATGCAGTCATTTGGTATCAAAAACCACTGAAATTTGGAGAAGCAATTGCATTCATCGGCAAATGGATGGCAATCAGTTCTGATCTGGAAACATCCTCTGAATGTCCTTGGTCTCCTTAGTTAGGGACTAGTTACTAGTAGGACGGGAAGTCGAGCACAGAAACCAAATAAAAAATCTGGTTAATTTTCAAAATAAAATAGATCATGCTCACGGCGGATCAGATCTCCCTGCACTACACCTTGAAAACACAGCACAGAGTTGTTTCCTCTCTAATGCTCTGGATGAAACTCTCATTGGTTTTGTGGTTCTATTCTACATGAATTTGCGAGATCTCGGGGGTCCTCGAGCTGTTCCGCAACAAATCCGGACCTGGTGGGTGTTGACAGACGGCGGAGCACGGAGCTGATCCGCAGCCGGGGGATGAGGTCACAATAGGGCATTGTATACAGTTGTGTCCACTTTAAAAAAGTATTTATCTCAATACAACAAAATCAGTAATATGGGACTATTGTCAACACAAAGTAATAAAATGGGGCTCCTTAAATCAAAAGCAAACAGCTTTCCAGTCTTACCCAATAGTAGGCAATTACAAGAGTGTTTAGGGACGCTAGTATGCAAAAATATCCAAATACACAATTTTAGATTTAGAGAAATAACACATTTATACTGCAATAAAAATTGCATGCTTTGTTTGCCCAAACTGCATGGGATGACCATAACGAGGCTATGTAGAGGGAGGACTTGTGGGTAACCATATAACCCATTTTCATTCAGATATCCTGAGGTGGGAGGTCACTGGACCCCTTTGAAAATGGTCATTGGCACAATTTAGCCTAAATTTGGAGTGTTATTTATCCCCCTTCCTGACAAGCTAACATGACATGGTTGGTTACACAAACCACTCCTATGCATGCATGTTAGCTTAGCTTAGCATAAAGACTAAACAGGAAAACCTAGCCTGGCGTTGTCCAAAGGTAAAGAAAAAAAAACATCCTTAATGATTACTAATTCTCACAATATATCTTGTCCATAATAAACACTTTCTAACATTTGTGTTTTATTTTTTAAAGGGGTTATGTGCTGCACGATTTCAGAAGAAGTCACTTCTGCAATCTGGTCTTCAGCGTGACGTTGCCAGGTAACCAGTGAAGACATCAGGACGTGACCACGCCTGGCCAAGAAATAGTTTGGCAATAAATATATGAGAAGGATGTCACTCTTCTTATCTCTTCTAATTCTGGGCAAGTAAGCCAATAAGCTCCCAAAATAACATTCTATTGCTTCAAAGCTAAAAGGAAGCAAACCAAACTAAAACAGCTTTTGTCATGTAGAAATAGTAATGAACCAGGGGACATTGTGAAAGCCTTGTCTTCATCTCATTGGTATTGTGTCCGGTGCATTGGAAGACACCACAGAGTATGTGCACATCGGTGAGTCAGTTCTGATGTGAGAAACCTTCCTCATTGCTAATAATTCAAAGGTTTGTACGAGTTGTACCAACACATTGCAGCTCCCAAAACTAAGCTTTTCTCTGTGGTGACCAGTGGGACCAGCTGGCCATTAACCTCCCACAAAATCCATATATCAGTGGCTTTACCAAAACCGACGGATTGATTCTTGCATCGCGTTCAGTTTGCAAAAGGAAAAGGTCATGGTTATTAAGACATTAAAACACTGGCTGGATGGATGTTGTGACATACAGTACTACAGGGAATGAAGGTGATTTAAAGCCAAATGTGCATCCATCCCTTATGTCAACATGGCTCACACATGTAACATCTGATTTTATTACCGGATTTAAAATGTAGGATCTGCTGCAGTTTAGAGCTAAGGCATTGAATCTGAGAGCTTACTCTACAGAGGATTACTATCCCAGAATCCTACAAGCTTAGGGTATAACTTATTGTAAGTGTAGAATGTGTATTTTTGGGAATGTGTATTTTTCTCCCTCGGGGGACAACCAGCTGAGGAGTCTGCTATTGGACAGATAATGTTATCCTTTGAATTCACCCTTATATGTTTGTATATGATTGATCTGCAGAATTGAAGACCTACTAACCTGGTTCTTGATTGGTCTAGGCCTTGGTCTGGTGTATACATGAATATGGGCTTGAAAACTAGGGGTTCATAATGTCATGATTCAGTGTTGGCCCTACTTTTTAGAAGAAATATTACAGATCCAAATGATGCCCTTCATACCCTAACTTAACTATTGACATAGCTTTTGGATTGAGTGGTTGTTTTGTAAACAGCACAGTTAAAAATGTAAGGTAGATTTGGTGAATGGTGAGTGTTGAGTTTCAATAGCATTTTCAAAACATATCACTTCTGTACGTGTGTCTGCTTGTGCAATCCTCACATTTCAGTTCATTTTTTGGTCTCTCCATGTTCTGTGAAAGAAGACCTCTGATATTCCATTCTCCTGGGAGAATCGTATGTGTTGTTCCAGACACCACGCCAGCCCGTACATACTTTAATACCCAGAGGAATCTTCAGTGCTAGGAAGAGACAAGGCTCTACAATTGTGTTGCACATCTGAACTGTGTGTGCACATTTGTGTGTGTGTGTGTGTGTGTGTGTGTGTGTGTGAGTGAGAAGAGAGAGATATAAAGACAGCAAGGTAGAGAGAGCCAAAGAATGATTGAGAGAGAGGATGAAGAGAACAAGAGAAGTGAAGATGTACTCCTGTGTGCAAAAGAGAATCACTCTTGCTTAGTGACTTTATTAGTAAACCGTTATAGGCAGAGTGTGCGAGAGAGAAAGAGGGAAGAGAGGAGGGCTTGAGGTGAATTATGCTTAATGGAGATACCAGTCAATTTTAAGATGTGGCTGGAATAAGATACACTGGCATGTCAGTTGAGCTACCAGTAGGAGTGTACATAAGCTTGGGTGGAAGGCAGAAACAATATATTATATTGATATACTGTATACTGTATATTGGTTGGCTTTTGGCAAGACATCAGACTAACTAAGAAAGGCTTCTCCCAGCGGGGAAAGACAATTACTCACCCTGTCTACTTTTGGACTGGCATATGATGGTTCTCCCATATAAAAAAAGGGTTTGGATGTTCAACCAATACAATAAAAGCTGTTTATGCTAAGCCTTTATTCAGCAAGCCTGTTGAAAGTAGAAAAATTAAACTGGTCGTTCATTCCTGATCGTGGACAGTTGAGTTGTGCCATACTGTAGGAGTCATGTCCAGTCTACATTACACACATAAAGTTGGTCTCTACCAAGGCTGTACCTTTATACCAGTTCTGTTGTGATTTTCAGAGTCTCTAGACTAAATCTATTCTCTATATCTAACTATTAAGAGTGTCCAATGTGGTAATCTCAGGGTTGAATATCTGCTTTTTCAAATTGAGTAGTATTAGTATTGGTAGTATTATTGCAATTTTAAACATATTGCAATATTCTGCGATATATTGCAATTTTTAACCTTTTTTCCAACATGTTATTTTTCCCAATTTCAAATAATGTCCTCAAAAGGAAACTTTGAAACATCTGTTTTATCTACAAAATTTACATTTCTCTGTTCTTATCACTTCAATTTTATTGCTGCATAATGGGACTGTCAAGCAGACCAACTGACCAACACATATATAATAAAAGATCCATACTTGGCGCCTGTGTATCGATACAGTATTACCACTAAAAATATTGAGATACTATGTTGTATCGACTTTTTCCCCCACCCCTAGGGAGTAATGCTGAATGAAGGTAATGCTGTAAATGTACCAGTCAAAGTATGTTCTACCTTCACCAATGGTTTTAAGTTCTGGGCAAGACATAAGCAGATATAAGATATAAGCAGCTTAAATAACTTCTTTTTGCAGGGCATTTTAGCTTACTCATACAGTGAAAACACACCGGGCGTGTGAGCGTCACACATAGCCTGTGACTTGTAGATACGTGCCTGATTGCGTGCCTGGCCATTCATACCGGACGCGTATTTCTCAGTGCCGGTCACAGAGCGATCATTCTCCTCTCGGCTCTCTCTCTCTCCCCGATAGAAAGAGACAGGATGAGCGGGCATAGCTGTGGTAATTGTAGCCTATATGTGGCTGTGTGTATGTGATGTGTGCATGTCATTCTCTGTCCGTCCGTCGGCCTCTCTCTCCGTGTGCCTGATCACATGTCTCGCTGTGACGAGTTAAGACACCTAGGTGTTTTATATTGAAATGTGTTTTATGTTTGTAAAGCATCCGACCTCACTTTGGTCTTCCTGTATGTGATTACTTGCCCGGCCTGACACAGTCGCTCACATCTCAAGCAAGAAATAGAGGCGACGCTGGAACAATTGTTTCAGCAGGTGGGTCAACACAGCCCCTCCACACCCGGTGTGGAAGATTGGATAACATCAGCGCCTAAAAATAAAAATAGCTGTGCTACACTTACACGCTGTACACTTACGCGCCCGGTGTGTTTCTACTGTTGCACAGGGGGTAAATAGTTTAGACACTGAGCTCAGGGAAGATCAACTGCCCAATTGCATTGAAAGAAACCAGTCGAGGTGGCTGGTACCTCTGGTTAGGATCCCTCCTGGATGTTTTCCTAGAGACCAATGGGACAGACACCAATTCACACCAGAGGATATTTCATATTGGATCTAACCAGAGAATACTTGTATCCTACAGGAGGAGTTGGGCTATTTTGTAGTGTATAGTGTGACTTTGTGACATCTAGTCGTGGGGATGCAGATTGCAAACAACTAAATGCCCCTTCCCTCAGCCCTCCCGTTCAGAATGTGTAGTAGATCCTTCTACCTAATCTGTTCTGGGCAACTGTAGTAACATGGCGGGCTCCGTGGAAGAGAACTCGCTTTCATACCGAATGTGGCTACGAAGGGCTCATTCTAAACTAGGGAAAAGACAACAATTCTTAGTTTTAGGTGATTATACACTAATTAGAAAAAAAAGTTAGGGATTTTATATTTAAATTTAAATATTTAAATTTTGCCAATAGACACCCCTTCTCCTACAAATCCCAATGTTTTATGCATCTCATATGTCTCATTGGATTCAATTTACTGCAACCCAGTGTATACATGAAGATATAGAGCACCTGTTGGTTGGACCACTGCCTCTTTCATTTATTCTTCTGTCTTCTTGCATTTCCTAATAACAGTTTTTAATATCAGCATGAGTTGTGCTATCACACTGAGCAGCCTTCATTTTAGACGGATGGAAAACATCAAGTTATGAGGACTCTTAGCCTTTGTGCAAACAAGCCTTTTAATTAAGACTGTTCAGTTGTTCTCCGAGCTCATATTTGCAGAGGGGTGGGGGTGAAATAGAATATGCAAGAAAGAACAACAGAGGCATAAAAAAAGACCTCGATGAGAACAGACCAAGCAGTGCTAAAAGGCACAAAGCCTCTGTTGCCAAAAATATCAAGCAGCAGCAACAACAGCAAATTACTAAAACATTGTAATAAGTCAAGCTGGGAAAAACAAAAACAAAACAAGTGCAATTATTTTTCTCTAACAAATGTAAAGACACTAATTATGCAAAACCTAGATTTGTAAACCATAACATTAAAGGAGAATTCCGGTTGATTTCACCATATAGCTTGTTTTTTTTTTTAAAGTGTAGTGCTGTCAGTAGGGAGACTACACCGTGTTATCCTCCTGCTAGCGTTAGCACCCAACAGTCATTACCAGTGCCTACCCATGTGCAGTCATTACTTCTGAGTGAACACAGTGAATCAGTAGATGTAACAGAAAGGCATACAAGTTTTGACAATCGACTAGTGTGGACTTCAACGGAAAACAGGAAATAAATGTATGGATTAACACAGCTTTTATGCCTTTCTGTCACATCTACTGCAGTCAGATTCACTGTGTTCCCTCGGAAGGAATAACTGCACACGGCTAGGCACTGGTAATTACATTTTAAGCATGTTTAGAGGCTAAAAACATGTTTATAACTTGCCCTGTTTAAGCCTGTTGGGTGCTAGGAGGATAACATGGTGTAGACAGCACCGATTGTTTTCATTTGTCTCGCAACGGACAACACTACATATTTTAAAAAAACAAAAAAAATGTTGAAATCGACTGGGATTCTCCTTTAAGTTGCAACACCATCTGGCAAACTGGAGTCAGTTGGATAAAGAAGTTAGGAGAGCTTTCTGACATTAAAACAAACATGTTTTCAAAGAAGACTTAAAGACTGAGCCAAACTGCACGGCAGTGAACACACTGCAATGCTTCCGCTTAACTTGAAAAACCAACAACCGGATCCCACCGAATTCCGTGAACACGGCCAATTAAAAGTCTGTGATGGGCCCATGGAATAATTCTGTGAAAGAACATGGCTGCTTAAAACGCCCATATTCTGCTCATTTTCAGGTTCATAATTGTATTTTGAGGTTGTACCAGAATAGGTTTACGTGGTTTCATTTTCAAAAAACACCATATTTTTGTTGTATCATTGCTGTAGATCCGTTTTTCACCCTGTGTGATTAGGTCGCTGTTTTAGCTACAGAGTGAGACATCTCACTTGTTTTAGCTACAGTGTAGTTAACTACTGTGTAGTCCGTGTGTGGCTAACTGTGACTGAGCATTAACACACATTGTCAAATCAACATTAAAGCTCTTGTCTTACTGTGCAGTGTCATTTCATTTCCTTCTGCGTGTTGACATAGTGCATGTTATCTGCTCTACACATAAAGTTGCCTTGCCTCGCTTGCTTTGACAAGATTGGATTTCATGTATTTCCCATACGGGGGGTATTTCATCCACTAAAATTGACATTTTTAGATGCAGGCGGCAGGTTGGCTGAGTCTTATTTGAAGCTTGGGGAGCTAGTTTCAGAGTCCATTAGAACCAACTTGATCCATATTGGGTATGAGGAAACTAACTTCATATGGAAATTAGAGATGGTCCGATACCATCTTTTGCTTCCCGATACCGATTCTGATACCTAATCTTGCGTATCGGCCGATACTGAGTACTCTTCCGAAACCAGTGTGTCATATATTTTATTCTATTTTAACAACTATATGCTACTATCCATGTATAAATATATGGAGGTTTAATAGATTTTTAAATGTCTGTTATAAATATGATTTTTTAAGATTATTTTTAAGATTATTAAAGACTAGATATTTAAGTCTATTATTTTACAGCAGAACTAAAATCTCCCTCAACAACTGGATGGATTGCTACTGTAACCGAATTAAGAATCGTCAAAACGGGAAAATGATTCTTGAGTGACGACAGCTTCTTATGTCATCTTTTTGTAAAGCAAAAGCCTTTATGTATTAACGACGTGGATGTGATATGATGTAATTTGTTGTCGATCTGGCTCAGGTTAAACTCTCTGTGAAACATGAGCAAACACAAACAATGAATGCCACAGAACTTTCTTTTATTATCAAGTTTGACAGTCAGTTATAATGGAAAAAAGAACACAAATAAACTACTTTAATGTAGATTTTCTTTACGGCTTTATTACGTGGTATTGGATCGGTGTATAAACTCCAGTACTTCCCGATACCAAAACTAGCGGTTTAGGCAGTATTAGAGGCGATACCGATACTGGTATCTGTATCAGAACATCTCTAATGGAAATGAACAAAAGTACCTCCAGCCTCAACACACACAAGCCCTACACACACTCTTACATTCATAATGTATTGAAGCGGGTTGGCTCACCCATCAAAATAAGTTTGTGGCACAGTAACTGTGCTAATAGCAGGGGTGCGGAGAGGGAGGTCTGCACTGTTTAAAAGAATGTGTGTCTTTAAAATACATTTAGGTCAGGGAGTGGAATTGGTTATTATGGCTGCCTTGCTGTTCTTCAATACGAGACACACAGGGAGACCTACTCTTAGAGCTTTGGAGTCAAACCAGTTGTTTACTTTGAGCACAATGCAACAGCTTTTTGTTGGATTATTCCATATTTAGTATTTAGTATTCATTCAAGTCTTTGACTTGAATGAATACTAAATACGTTTTTTGTATGTTCAATTACAATTAATGATGTGTGCGGTTCTGCATTCACGCTGCTGTACTCTTAAACACGTCTGAGTCAATGTTGAGCGATTAGTGTGAATTCATGACAGTGACAGGATGTAAGTTGCTGGGAGGGCTCTTTTATACTGTATGCGATGGATTATCCTGGTTTAACATTGTGCAAGAATGACTGAAATCTCATACCGTAAATATGATAACTGCTGGCCTTTATGCGATTTGTACACAGATTTTAATTAGATCCATCAACAGTGCGTGTGCAGTGTCTGATAAATTGGGTCACTGTTGTAAAGTAGGCCTTCTTGCTAGTGGCGGATTCACCCTGAGGAGGAATACGCACAGCTGCTGCTGTTGAGACGAGAGGGAAGAATCAGGAACGCAAACACAGAGAGAGGTGGGTGGACTGGATGGAAAATCGTGTTAGTTTGGGTTGTAAAGGCAGATTTCTAAAGTCTGTGTATTATTATTTTTTTTTTCACAAGAAAAGTCTAAGCTGTGGCTTGGAATAGAAATCGGCAAGGTTTCTTTTTGCTCCTCCATCCTGGCACCTGTCAGATATATAAATAGTTTTATTGTTTTT
Organism: Etheostoma nigrum; assembly: GCA_029931835.1. NCBI lineage: Eukaryota > Metazoa > Chordata > Actinopteri > Perciformes > Percidae > Etheostoma > Etheostoma nigrum. The sequence goes on from CM057238.1 coordinate 5,451,454, forward strand.
GCAGCAAAATGAAAATACAAGCTTCTACATTGCTTGGAACATCTTTTCTGATAAAAGTAAACTGTAGCTGTTGCAGTAGCTCATAGTAGTTTCTATGGAGAGTAAAAGTCACAGCGATGTCTTTCTTTATGGTTTGGGTAGAGTTCACTTTGAGTTCCACAGTCTGTTTCAGTTATGGGCTGGGGAATCAGTGCAGCCATGCACACCTCCTTTCAATGACACCCATGATTCTCAATACAGCAGGATTGCATCTTATTCAAAATGGTCATTTTAAGTGCTAGGCTGTCTATGCAGAAGTAGCTGCATATGAACTTATTACATTCATTTCTTTCTCTGTGTGTTTGGTTATGTGTGTATGTATGTGTGTATGTGTGTGTGTGTGTGTGTGTGTGTGTGTGTGTGTGTGTGTGTGTGTGTTGTGTGTGTACTCAACTGTGGCCTTTCTTGGCTTCGTAGAGCTACTAATCAGTCTCTCTCTTTTCCAAGCCCTCGTCTTCATCTTTCTGGATCTATGTGTGTGTGTGTGTGTGTATGTGTGTGTGTGTGTTTCTGTGCATGTGCATACAGCCATCTCCCTTAGACAGCTGCTCCTGAATAAACATTGTTTACTTCCTAATCGAGCAGGGAGAGCACCGAGGACCTGAACTCTCACTGTTACCAAGCACACACGCAAAAACAACACCACACACATGCATACACACACACACACGCACACACTCATGGAGAAAGAGCGCACACAGGTATCAGCTTTATTAGCTATAATCAGCTCCATATAATCCTTATGCGCCCATCATGCATTGGGCATCACAGTGATTTTGTTTATGCAGCAATCCATCACTGATGGATTCCACAAAAGGCGGAAAATGGCGCTCCACCCTCAGTGTCATGAATATGCAATGCTCCCAATGTTTTACAGACGCTCAGAGAGGAATATGTGGTCATGCTTTAACACACACACACACACACATACACACACACACACACAACACACACACAAACATATACATTGGCACACATGCTTAAATATGCACATCCTGGCAGGCGTTGGGGGGCTAGGATGCACTCGGTTCTCCTGTGGGAACAGATGGCCTCAACTCTGGAGGGATGATCACAGGGAAGATGGAGGTCAGGAACCAGCAAGGATGGGGGGGGGAGCTGGTAGGAATGAACAGAGTGGCCTGTTGGCAAGCAAGGAGATGTAAGGAGGTTTGAATGGGGATTGATATTTGGAAAGGGAAAGAGGGTGATCAGAGGGGAGGGCGGGACGTCTGCGGGCCTTGCTTGCAGACAGGAGAGGTGTGAAAAGCGAAAGGCAAAGAGCCAGACAATAGAAAAAGTACAAATAGAGGGACTAGCAAGGACTAGTAGGAGGAAGGGATGGAGTAATCTATACAGAACATAAGAGAGATAGAAGGATCAGAGAGGTGAGGTAAAGAGGGATGATGGTCAGAAAGAAAATGGGTACAGGGAGGGACAGAGACAACAGTGAAGGATTGACATGTGGCGGGGGTTAAAAGGAAATACAAGCTGGTTGATTGAGAGGTGAGGGACAAACTGGGAGAATTAAGGGGCACATGATGAAACAGTGGAGGAAGAAAGGCTGGAAGAGGGAGACCAAAGAAGCCACTCTATCCATCTATTGATGTACGTATCTATAGCAAGAGGAACGATGTTATGAATCAACTGTTCATATGAACCAGTCATTCACACATTGTTTATGAATTAGTGCAAAAATGAAACTCAAATAATTCAGATACTAAAAATCATCGATGGTAAAGGATTTGCCTTGATTCTTTGTTTCATTAAAGGTCACATGGCATGAAAATGTCACTTTATGAAGTTTAACATTAATATGAGTTCCCCCAGCCTGCCTGTGAGCCCCTAGTGGCTAGAAATGGTGTAAACCGAGCCCTGGGTATCCTGCTCTGCCTTTGAGAAAATGAAAGCTCAGCTTGGCTGATCTGGAATATGATGACCTCATAAGGGGCAAGGTTACGCCCCCTTTCTTTGCATTGCCCACCAAGACAATTTGGCCCACCCATGAGAGAGAGACATCATGGCTTTCAAACGAGCAAAGTAGCAGTTGGTCAAGGCTACACCCCCAGCCTCCACCTTGCCCCCCCGCCCCCTCCCCTCCTCAAAAGCTACAGACTCAGAAACGGCACATACTAAGGAAAGCTCATTGTGGGACTGACTCTAGTGGCTGGAATTCTGCACCAAGGCTGAATTTGGGGAAAGAGACTTCAGATACAGTATTAGGGGACCACTAAGGTCTATATAAAAGAGACTTCAGATACAGTATTAGGGGACCACTAAGGTCTATATAAAAGAGACTTCAGATACAGTATTAGGGGACCACTAAGGTCTATATAAAAGAGACTTCAGATACAGTATTAGGAAACCACTAAGGTCTATATAAAAGAGACTTCAGATACAGTATTAGGGGACCACTAAGGTCTATATAAAAGAGACTTCAGATACAGAATTAGGGGACCACTAAGGCCTATATAAAATAGACTTCAGATACAGAATTAGGGGACCACTAAGGTCTATATAAAAGAGACTTCAGATACAGTATTAGGGGACCACTAAGGTCTATATAAAAGATACTTCAGATACAGTATTAGGGGACCACTAAGGTCTATATAAAAGAGACTTCAGATACAGTATTAGGGACCACTAAGGTCTATATAAAAGAGACTTCAGATACAGAATTAGGGGACCACTAAGGCCTATATAAAGAGACTTCAGATACAGTATTAGGGGACCACTGAGGTCTATATAAAAGAGACTTCAGATACAGTATTAGGAGACCACTAAGGTCTATATAAAAGAGACTTCAGATACAGTATTAGGGGACCACTAAGGTCTATATAAAAGAGACTTCAGATACAGTATTATGGACCACTAAGGTCTATATAAAAGAGACTTCAGATACAGTATTATGGACCACTAAGGTCTATATAAAAGAGACTTCAGATACAGTATTAGGGGACCACTAAGGTCTATATAAAAGAGACTTCAGATACAGTATTATGGACCACTAAGGTCTATATAAAAGAGACTTCAGATACAGTATTAGGGGACCACTAAGGTCTATATAAAAGAGACTTCAGATACAGTATTAGGGGACCACTAAGGTTTATATAAAAGAGACTTCAGATACAGTATTAGGGGACCACTAAGGTCTATATAAAAGAGACTTCAGATACAGTATTAGGGGACCACTAAGGTCTATATAAAAGAGACTTCAGATACAGTATTAGGGACCACTAAGGTCTATATAAAAGAGACTTCAGATACAGTATTAGGGGACCACTAAGGTCTATATAAAAGAGACTTCAGATACAGTATTAGGGGACCACTAAGGTCTATATAAAATCACCCAAAGAGCACCATGCCATGGGACCTTTAATGTAACCTTAACATTGTACAGCTCACTATTTTTCCGCACAGGTGATTATTACTGTCACACAGTAATACAGCGTCGCTGTAAACCATTGACCCTCTGCATTAGTGCGTGACAGTGCTGTATGCCAGAACCTGGTCCAATTTCTAAGTCATTAGATACTACAGTGTCATGGCACGGATTAAAAGATGGAAAAAGAATGTGTCTATTGTAAAATCTAACTAGCTTAACCATTATAGCATGCCATCAATGCTACATCATGTCAGCAGAAAACATCCAGTCTACTCACCAGACACAAGATAACACTAACTTGCATTTATAGCAACACTTTGCCAACTTTTCAACTTCCCCCGGTTGCCTGGTAATACATAAGAATTAATATTAGTATTTTGCCTTTTTTGTCAATGGACAGCATTGTGCGGAAAGCTGCATCATGTTCAACTGAGCAAACTGCTGAGATCATGCTGATAATACATGCATGTATTATTTCATATATGCCTTAGTTTGTGGGTTGTCTTTGCCTTTCAGAAAAAAAAAGAAAACAATGTAACATGGCACTTAAATGCACTAAATCATCTGAGTTTTTGACTGATATTGTTTGCAATTTAACCCTTGTGTGCTTGTCTTCCGTAAACTTGCAACTTTTTGTTTTTTTGAGTCCAATTTTTAAATGAAAAACCTTTTATCAACATTTTGGTTGTTTTTTTTGACACTTTTGTGGTTTTCCTCCATCACTTTTTCAACATCTGTCAACGTTTTCAGAGCACTTCGGATTTTTTTCCAGAATTTTCCAAAATTTGTCACTTTTATTGACATTTTTTATCTGGATATTTTTGTATCTGTTTACATTTGTCACTTTTTTAAAGTTCTTTTGTCAATTGTTTTTTTCTCCAAATGCTATAAAATGGACCAAAACACCCAAATTCAATAAAAGTAGTGAATTGATTATTTATGTACCTTGTGATGAGCATTGTAGGGAACCATCCACGTTACTTTTTAAAAGGTTTTACACTTATTCTTGGAATTCATGGTCAACAAACCTCATTTATATCAAATTATACATATGTTTTTAGTTAAAAAGGCAGAAACTATGAATTATTTGACTAATAGTTAAAATCAGAGGATGTTGAGTGGATCTCAGATGGGTATTTGTCCAAGTTTATTCCGCATACTGTTTTAAAACCATTATAAAAAAAGAATTCTAATGCTGTAAGATTAAATTAAACACCCCAAAAATTCCATGAAAGTAATCATGAATGTCACCTGAAGAAAGTATGGAATCATCCATGTTATTTGTGGGCAATTTGGTTGAAAGAAATCCATATTTCTGATATAAAAAAACTTTGAAACGGGTCAATTTGACCTAGTAAGTACAACAAAAGGGTTAAATGACATGAACATATAGCTGTTGTTAATGAATTTATATTAAAACGTTATTTTCCTAGTTTCTCATTTGCTTAACTTCCAGTCGCGGCCTTGCCATCCATCAAACAGCCGTTCTGCCCCAGTGCCCACTCAGACAGGGCGATTACGCAAGTTTCGTACATTTGCGCAACATTACGCACATTTGACACCAAAATGGACTGGGACCAGCCTACATTCGATTTCCTGATTATCCATAATCTGAAACCAGAGCGTGTTTGCGGCTGTCGATGCTGTTTCACACGAGTCCCGCAGGAAACCGACAGCCAGACAGAAGTGGGAAAACTTGTCAGCGAGGCACCAAATTGACTACTGCAACCTGAGATGTTTTACAATAATTGTTCTGTCACAGCTATTTACAGATGTGTGACTGCAGTGTGAATGTTGAAAATGTGTCTTTAATCCATTCTTCTCTTTTTTTGGCATCGACTGTTGGTGAAATAACAGGCCCTGCGGCTGTATCAGAGAGTTATGTACAGAGCAGTTTAAGGGTGGACTGCTGGGTCACTGTCTGGCTTGTGCACATTGCAGACATGCCGAAGCCCTCCTACCACCCACCCACTTACCCAGCCACCTTTTCAGCAGCACTCACTTCCTCTGTGTATCCGTGTCTCTCTCTCTCTGTGTCTCTCTCTCTCTCTCTCTCTCTCTCTCTCTCTCTTTCATATATCATGGCCTTAGGGCCCTGCGAACGGACGACCGAGGCTAATGCTCCCCGCGGGATTGAAGCAATTGTAAATGAGGCAGAGGTGAAGATGAGTGGGTGAAACAGGCAGATAAAAGAGATGAGGGATGAAGTGGATGTGTGGCGAGAGTGCCTTAAAAGAGATTGACACATGAGAGAGAAGGAGAGGGAAAGAGAGAGAACCTGAGAATTACTTTTTGAGTCAGCTATAATCTTTTTTTTTCTATTCCTCATTACCTTTTTATGTTTTTTGCTCAGGCATTTCACCCCTGACTACTTATTATTTTGGTCATTACTTACAAATCACTTTCAATTGTACAGATACATGGCAACGATAGTTAGAAATGGCAACGATGTGACACCCACTGAATGACTGGATTTGTTTTGTGTCAATGCATAAATGTAAGTGCATCCATTTATATTTGTGTATGTATGTGTGTGTATGTGTGTGTGTGTGTGTGTGTGTGTGTGTGTGTGTGTGTGTGTGTGTGTATAATTATTTGGTGATTGGCACTCCAAAAGATGTTTTTTGGACATAATTTGGTTAACATGTTTTTTTTTACCTTTCGGATAGATAGATAGATAGATAGATAGATAGATAGATAGATAGATAGATAGATAGATACACTTTTATTGATACCAAATCAGACATGCAGCACACATGATAGGAATATAGATAATAACAATAGGATGGAATACAAGAATAGTATTAAAAAATAATGGTTATATGATGATATATATATATATATATATCATATAAGAGAGAGAGAGAGAGAGAGAGAGAGAGAGAGAGAGAGAGAGAGAGATGGTGCGTGTGTGTGTGTGTGTGTTTGTAAATACTATATATGTATGGGGACCATACTCTATATGTATTTCAATAGCTAAATATGTTTTTTCAATTCAATTAATCTTTACTTTGAAATGTGGTTGTTAAAACCCCTGTAAGCACATCATGTCAGTTTAAAACTAAATATAATAAATATGTCTGAAACATTTTTTTTTAAATGTCTAAGAGACATATAACTGTGTGCTTTAGCTATGTGGCCATAGTTCAAAATGCACTTAACAGTCAAACTGCCAGACACGTTAGGGCTTTATAACATATCTGACGCTCAAGAACGTCTATATATTATCTAACAAACAAAACACTAAGTTTTTAATAAGTGGGCTTTAAAGGTATTTGTATTTTGTTGTTTCTTGTGTTATTTTGCTACTTGTTCTTAACAGTGGCACCCATTTCCAGTCTTTATGCTATCAAGCTAACTAGCTGCAGGCTGCAGCTTCATATTTTCAGCATGGAGGGGTATCAATATTCTCTTCTAACCCTCAGCAAGAAAGCATATGAGCATATTTCCCAAAATGTCAAACTACTGTTTCAAGACCTGCTTTCCATTTAATTGCCGTGATGTAAATGCGGTTCCGACTTGTAATTAAAAAAAAATAAAAAAGTAAACCAAATATATCCCAGTTTTACCATCGGCTTATAGACCACTTTAGACTTGCAAATCACTGAATCAATGCTTACTCAAAGTGTTAACCAGGTTGTAGTCTTGACCCTAATTCTGAGTAATTCTAGTGCAAATGATCCCCGTTAGTCATTTCCTCTTTGTTTTTCATTTGCTTGTTTCCTTCTGCCTTTTGTTATTTCCCAGTCTTATTTCAGGTTTAGTAAGTGAGATGGCTGAGTGTGGCCTTGGGCCTGCAACCTGCATTGATGGTAGACAGGAGCCTGTGTGCGTGTGTGCGTGTGTGTGTTTGCACATTCACAAACACACACCCACACTGTCTCGTTTGGCCTACTTTTACCCCACTGAGCCCACCCTCAGCAAAATGGGGTAGCATCATCACCTTGGCAATAATCATTTTGAAAAGTAAATGCAAGAAGAGTGGCTGCACGTCAGCGCTATAATAATCCCATCCATATCAAGAAAGCCCTGAGGTTGTAGCAGGGACAGTGATGCCAAAGAGTAAAATTCAACAGCCCTAATTGCACTCGTTTCTTAGCAAAAAGGAAGAAGATAATCTTATTGTTTTGGACATACACGGGTGATTCCTGGTATGTGCGATGAGCGAAATACAAAGGTAGGCAGAATGAAACTCGGATTGAAAAGAGAAGAGAGAGTGGGGGTCATTGCTGGAGAAGAAAAGCATCAAACTAATTTTAACAAAATGAACTTTATCTCCATTTTGCCATTAAGCTGTGCTTCTTGCAGGAATTCTACTTAAAGTGAAGTCCTGTGGGACTTTTGCTTCACATTTTACTGGCTAAATATTCATTTTAGTGTCCGACGGGAAACATTTAAAACGTCTATAAATTGAAGGCAGTGCTGGTTAAGTGGCCCACATTGTCTTTTTCTGCTTCAGTGGCTTTGATATAGCAACAGTAATCGGCAAATATATTCTGGCGGGAACGATGCAATTCATTACTGGAAGGAAGAAATAAAAGAGTGGAAATCACAATTAGAAGAACTCGGACTGGGCATCGAGAACCGCTTCCACACGCTTGGAATTGTTTGAAAAATATCAATTCCAATGAAATCGTTTTTTATTTTTTAATTGGAATTGTTTGGAAAATTGGGTTTTGAATCCAATTTGGATTTATTTAACACCAAGTTTTGGTTTTCCGTAGCGGGCAGCATACTAACAGCAGACATACAGCCAGGTAGCACAGTAACTAGTGCACTAGTGGGGCTTCATTTTCTGCTGACAAAGCTCGGATAAACTGTAAATCACTGTTGTAGAGTCTTTTACTCCTATAGGTCAAGGAGCTGGGGCTATGGAAGAACTTGCTTGGATACATGCCAATAATCAATGTCCATAATCTGTCTGCCTTTCCCTGCATGTCTCCACAACATGTAACAACATAACAGCCAATCACAGACATTATTAGATCTTAGTAGTGTATCTTGGTAGTAGAATGCTGCTGAATGAAGAAGTATTTTTTGATACGATACGATAAGGAAGTTTTTCGTTGCCTATGTTGCCTAGTGCTTGCTCTTGGTGGGAACTGTTGGGTTTCTGTAAATAACATCAGAGTACGGTCTAGACCTGCTCTTTATGAAAAGCACAATGAGATAACTGTTGTTGTGATTTCATTGAATTGAATTAACACTTTCAGTTCCTAAAGTTCCGTGCCTAAAGAGTATTCAATTCATTACCCAGCTCTATTCCCCCTCAATATCCTGAATCAATATTAGTCAAAATGATCACAACTAGATATTTTCCTCACATTGTGAAGCCCTGATTGGAATAAGAGTTGTTACCTTTATTAACACTCATTATACAATCCAGGCATGAGCCTTTCACCTCTTCGAGTGTAAAATAGGCCACCTTCAGAGCTTCTAAAAACCGCCTGAGGGGCTCAGTGTAAAGACACAAACAACAAATGTGTTATCAGCCATTATCTCCTCGCCTGCCGGCTTCAAAACTCTTCCCCCTCAGGGCGAGCCACGCCACAGAGAGGGAGATGTGACTCGCCGACCTCTTCCAAAAACACAGAGAGGTGGAAGGTCAGAGATCAGAGCGCGTCTCTGCGCTCGCACCTCATTGGCTGGGACATGTTGGCTTCCACTGCTCCCCAGGGGCTTTGATTTCTATGACCTGATATGCAGTTAGAGATCCTGCCCCCCACTCACAGTTCCACCCCTCATACCCTGTCTTCCCGCACTTGTTCCCCGTTGTTGCCCTCAAGGCAAGCTATGTTTAATTGAATTAGTCATATCCACCTTCGTATTTGTTTTGTTGCTGCTTTGCCTTCTCTGCTTCCCTTTTGTCTTAAAACAAAAGAGTTTTTTCGCTTTTACATTGTTTATTCCATATTCAATTTGCTATATTACATTACATATCTGTGATCGGAAAAGGAGCTGGATGAAGACAATAATCTTATTTCTCAGATGAGTCCACAAACAGAAACAGGTGGACTGTCGGTCAGTTAACAGTCTTTACAGAGAAAAGAGAGAAAGGGGAGAAAAAATAAATAAAATACATTTCTGGCATCTTCATAGCGTCACATTTTTTTTTTGAACTGTAAGATATTGATATTACCCTTTAAGTCATTAACCAAGGGATTCCACAGTTTTCTTACCATGTAGTGCTTCCCCTGCCCTCCGCCAACCTAATTTGCTGCAGCTTGAGCTGTAATAATGCCAGAAGTGTTGCTGCCAAACAATAACATGGGATTTAGTATTTAGATTGTTAGCAGTTGAGCACATTTTGGTTTCGAGATTTTTGTTCTTAAAGAAAAGAAAGAGGGATCAGTCAGTCACAGCGAAGGTGTGTTAACGGAGAGATTGGAAGGATGCTGGTGGAAGCAGAGAATTGTGATTGTATGTGTGTGTGTGTGTGTGTGTGTGTGTGTGTGTGTATGAAATAGAAAGATACTCATCCACCTGTTTGTGTTTACGCACTGCAATTAACAATTACCTCTCAATCAGGGCGTGAGAACAAACGCACACAAACACATACACACAAACACACACACACACACACCCACACACACACACACCTGCACACACACACCTGGAATGCCTAATCCTCTAACAACAAGAAGCCCTTTGTGCTGTGTTATGACTTTGTAGATCAGCCCACCACCCCATCACCCAGAGAGGAGATACATCTGTGAATCAAAGGCTTGCACTCAAGACCTGGCTATCACAAGCCAAGCAGGTGAGGTTAGAGGAATCCAGATGTGCCCACGGAGCACGTTAGTCAGCTGATATACCTTCCCTTCCTCTCGGCCTCTTGACCTGCAATGGCCACCGGATGGATAGAATGGATATTCAGGAGCCATGGAAGAATGTGGAACATGGTTTCCTCAATTTAACATTAACGCAAGCTTTGGTCTCAAAGAAAAGTAGCGGTGTGTGTGTGTGTGTGTGTGTGTGTGTGTGTGTGTGTATATATATACTATATATATATATATGTGTATATATGTGTATTTTTATATATATATATATATATATATATATATATATATATATATATATATATATATATATACATATATATATATACTTTTTTTAAAGGCACTGCTAATTGCTGTTTTATTCAAGGATTGACAATAGCATCCTCATTTTGGAAGCAATATATCTATTTTGTCACATTGAATCAAGACACTGAAAGTCTGTCTGCACAGCTAGAAGCTTTGAATCAAATTCCTAATAATATATAATCCAGAAAACGATTTAGCCTCTGGAGGCAAGGGATAATATTTCTGGGCTTGCGGTGGAGCCAACAGACATCTTCTTGGTTCCAGTCCTACTCTGTCCTTTCGGTAGGTGTCTTAGGTCCAGGCCACAAGTCAGCCAAGCTCTGAAAACAGCTCTGCATCTCTTCAATACAAACAAATTGCTTGTTGAATTTAAAATAAATTGGAGGAAAACATTTGAAGAAATTGAACATTGAATTGAATATAAAAGGCACCACTAAAAAGGAGTGACAGTTACATTTTAAAGTGCAGTTTTCTACTGATATTTTCTTTCAACTTACACAAACACTCTTAGAGCTTCTTCCTTGATATGTCGCAGCCTGTGGAGATGTGTTCATTGCCCAAGTTGATATTGCAATGAGGATTAAAATATACATATACTGTATATATATATATTGTGCAGCCCTACTAAAGTGTTCACAGCCATTCGTTTTTCCAAGGCAATGCTGTTGCTTGTAGCTCATTAATAACATTCAACCTGCGGAGTAAACTAATTCAATAAAAGTCCATTTGAAACATAAAAAGGAAGATATGCGGAATGCTCTTCCTTTTCTGTGTATTAACTTGTTAATATATCAGATGAACGAAGCAATAGTTAGAAGCAAAAGTTGGCATAATGTCCTTATGGAAGTGTTTCTAGTTGTCTAGAGAGATCTTTTCTTGTGATAACACCTATGCCAGTTAATCCTAGCTCTCTCTTAGAATAACCTGCTGACAAATGACATGAAACTCTGTTCCCTTCACTAAATTGGATTCTGTGTCACATGTAGAAGTGAAGCCAGGTTTAGCATTGGACAAAGTGTGCAGTATTGCCTTAAGAGCTTCAAGCTTTAATTATCTTTGGATGGAAACTGCAGCTTAAATGTCAACATTTTTTAATAACGAGGCGGGACTCTCTCCTCCCTTGATCGAAATGTACCTCCAGAAGAAAGTGATATGAGCAGAGTTGATTAGGCAGTTGGAAGCTGTTTTAGTTTACTAAAGGCACACACACACACACACACACACACACACACACACGCACACACTCTGTGAGCTTTTTAGATGTGCCATTCATATTTGGTTTAAAGCTGTAATTAAAGGCAATCACTTGCCAATCATACAATCATGGACGCTCTGATTATAATCTTTCTGTGATGTTGAATTCCAACTTCACACAAAAGCAAAATCAATACAAAGCTTTTCAGCAAAGCAGCTCCTCAGAAATGTTAATTGCCAAATCAACTGATTTCAAAGAAGTCGCCAGCGGCTTCCGGGGTGTGTTTTGGGTTAGTTTTGAAATTTGTGTGTGTGTGTGTGTGTGTGTGTGTGCGCGTGTGTGTTCGTGTGTGCGTCACACAGAAGTAAGATCTCATTTGTCTTTCCTGAAACCAAATCCATTTTGTTAACAAGCTACCTATGAGCAACATAGTCAATGCTTAATCAAACCCTTAATCGCATCGTGTACAGTCTAATATGAACACTCAAACTCTAATGGGACAGAAGAGCACGCAGGGAATAACAATCATTTCTGTTACCGACACATGTGACTCATCAGTAATGGAGTGCTGGTGTTTTTATTGATCATGGCCTACGTTCACAGTGAGACTAAAAGTGTCAGTATGCTTCAACTTAAGTGTTTGTCACATGTTTTGAAATGTGTCCTCCCCCGACACCTGTACGACATCTTAATAGAGTGGACATGCATCGAACTTTCCGGAAGTGAAAATCCTACAAACGTGCCCTGCTTCACGCACCAAATACCTGGGTGTGTTGACGTGTGAAAGTATGACAGATGTCTCTCAAACTCCCATGGCATCCATTTTAACATCTCAGTTCAATGTCCAAAGCACTTCAAAAAGGAATTGATTTTATTATTCAGGTGGCAAAGAGTTAAATTCCCATGTGCAATTCAGATCGATTCTTGGCTTCTGTGTAACCATAGCGATACTGTGCATTTTCATTTGCAGCATTCTCAGCCTTATTGGTAAGGTTACTAGGAAACTCAGCCTAGAGTAGTTTCATTCTCCTCAAAACAGGTTTCCTTGTTCAAAGAACTATACAACTATGCAACTTCATTGCAACAAAAACCATTGGAACTTTTATCGCAATTTTTTTACAAAAGCTCATCAGGCAACATCAGACATTTTGTGCTGCAACAATCTCAAAAAAGACAGTAAAATCCTGGAGGGACTGAATAAAGTTGAAAATAAATGCAGCAGAACTCCATTCAAAAAAACAATGAAAATAACAACATGGCTCTAATTATAGACCAATTACATTCACTATCTTTTCTGAATCTGTCAAAGCATCTTCTGTAATTGGTGGAATAGTCAAATTCTCTTCAAAAACACCACAAAAGATGTTGGCCTTACCGCCCATCCCATACTGCACCACCTTTTATGTGATTTTTCACATGGTCAGTTTACCCATGTGAAAAATCCCCTTTGTCAAACACAATGTGAATTCAGTATAAATTCATGCTCTCAGTACACTGTACGTCTGTGTGTTAGCGGGAGAAAGCCAGTTAGATTTTTTTTTTTTTACTGTACAATGTGTGCCAGTTGTTTGTTTTGGCTTTGTATGCTTTTCATTTGTAGCCATATGCATATTTGCATGCCCCTTGCTCTGTGTGTTATGAAGGAAAACAGTTCTTGCAGGTTGGGCTCCAGAAACCGGGATTAACACAAGAACATGGAACAACATGGTGATTTGGTTCACAAAGTAGTAAGCAATTTCACACCTTTTTGCCCGGCTAACCTGAATGCAAGGGAGGGCAAAACAGATATTGTGTCAGTGTGTAATACTGTGTTGTCAAGGTACTTCTTTTCTAGAGAAAAGACAGAGGAGGTAGATAAAGGGTGAAGTAGGATGAAGAGAAGACATGTGTCTAGGAGCTATCGATTCACCTCATCCATGTACTAAACCACAATCCATTTGGAGCACCTTTCCCAGGTGCCTGCAAATGAACAATCGGACTGTTTAGGAACACGGTGTGAAAGCTGGCTGTCTGATTGGCTGTGTGGTTGCCGTGGCACAGCCAGACACTGGACTCTGCCAGTGCCAGTGTCCAGTACCAGTGTTACAGCCAGATTCAGCCCTGTCAGATCAGCTAACAGATGGCCTTCAACGGGCCGGATCCCGCCTGAGCGCTTCCAGATCGGAATGCAATGACAAGTGATGGGAACTTACACATGCAGCCACAGGTAGCGATGGCAAAATGGAAAAGCAAAATGGAGGACAGGAGGACATGAGGAGGTGGCTTTGAATGCATTAGGAGAACAGGAGGGAAAGAAAGATCCCAGGTGGGAAGGGAAAAGAGATCAGATGCAGGGGAGCTGAAAAAGCAGAATGATGGAGAGAGGTTGAAAGAATGACAAGGGTGATAGAGAAAAATATGATGGAAAAGGCAGACAGAGGGTACAAGAGAAGACAGGAAGAGACAGGCAAACAGAAAGGGTGACGGCAACAAAGAGGAGAGAGAAGTGCAGTACAAGAAAGGAAGAACAGGGAAGAAAGAGTGAATATGATGGAGGTCATTTGTTGTCTGGGAGACAGATGATTGACATTTCTGTGGATTGTAAGCTTTCGACAGCAGAATCTGACACTGTCATCTTGGTTGCAGCCTTCTGCAACTCACATCTGGTTGGTGTGTCAAGGGCATTAGGGGCCGGGTTAAAATAGTTGATTATCCAATCAAGATCCAGCTTTATTTGAGTGATCAGATATTTATTAATACAATCTCAAAATCAATCGTTTAATATATACCTTTTTGGGGTCCAATTCTTAATGTCAACAATAACCTGGTGCATCATCCATCCATCCATCCATCTAAATCCTCTTATCCGGTATCAAGTCACGGGGGCAGCAGCTCCAGTAGGGGACCCCAAACTTCCCTTTCCCGAGACACATCAACCAGCTCCGACTGGGGGATCCCGAGGCGTTCCCAGGCCAGGTTGGAGATATAATCTCTCCACCTATTCCTGGGTCTTCCCCTCGGCCTCCTCCCAGCTGGATGTGCCTGGAACACCTCCCTAAGGAGCCCCCCAGGAGGCATCCTTACCAGATGCCCGAACCACCTCAACTGGCTCCTTTGGACACGAAGGAGCAGCGGCTCTACTCCGAGCTCCTCTCGGATGACTGAGCTTCTCACCCTATCTCTAAGGGAGACGCCAGCCACCCTCCTGAGGAAACCCATTCCGGCCGCTTTTATGAAAATTGTAACGTATTCTCTCTTAGTCTCTGTCCTTTCTCATCAATCTATCCATTTTCCACCACTGGTCTGGGTCAAAGTGACAGCAAGATAGCTCAGGTGACCTTTTCCCAAGCTACGTTCTCCAGCTCCTAATGCAGAATCAAATGGGATATCTCTATAATCCCTCCAGTATGTTATGGTTCAGGCCCAGAGTCTATGTACCAAGATACCACAACAAGAAAGTTTTCAGGGGGCAACAGAATCAGAACTTCCAAGTTTATTACTGTATTGGCCATTTTTCCAACAGTTGATTTTGGGTGAAACGGTGCGTGATGTCCCTCACCTTCCCCTCTCTGTGTGTCACCATTCTCAAACAACAATCTTCAAGCTAGCGAGCTAAGCGCTGAAAAAGTTTTGAAGAAAATTTACAAAGAATATTTATAGAATTATCTCTCTAACTGGGACGTTTTGGGGATTGCTGTGGACAAAGCACACACAGCGATACACTGGTAATAGATAATGAGATTTCACAATGTATCAGTGGATTTCAATAGCTCACGTCACTGTCTTGTGTGAACAGTTAATATTTAACATTGTATGTGGCGTTTTCTTTTATCGGGAAATCAAATGTTCCACCGAAACAAGTTCCGTCCTGAGACCATTTTAGAGTGCCTGGAGCTTAGCACCACTCCCAAGACCATTGTAAGCGTTTTCTTTTCAGCCTCCTATACCCGAATGTATCTGTGGAGATAGCTCTGTCAATGCGAGACTTGGAATACACAAATGTCTAATCCTCAAATATGATACTACTCCCATTATTTCAAACATAATAATAATAATAATATCTTTGGTAAAATATGTTAATTGACTACTGGTCACAGTCGATATGATGAATGAATGGAAATAATCCTTATTACAATCCAAATTTAGATGTAATGTAGATTTAGCATGACAAGCATAAGGAAAGTAAGGAAAAAACATGGAAAAATTGGAAAATTTTGAAGGCAATCTTAGGCTTTCATCTTTGTCAAAAGGGAATGTGGAATGCAGAACTTGGCTGCGTCCTTTATTAGGTTGTATTTGAATTGCATGTGGATGTCCTCCTATCAAAGAGCATCTTAAAGTGCACAGCTCTCATTTTTTGCAGACTAAATGTAAACAGCCGTGTACTGGTGTTCAGCCTCAACATGGAAATGTTAATCTGACAATATGACATGAGAAACCAATGATGAACACTCACAGCCTCTAACAAACAAACGAACACGAACACACACACACACACACACACATTCTGACAGCGTTGTTTCACTGAGGTGTATACATTAGAGCCATCTTTGCTGCATCAGTGCTCGAGGGCTCCCAACAGATCCCTGATATTGAAATTGATTTGTCTAACATTGATTGTACTCTCTGCACCAACTGTATATCCGTGCTACATTATTTGCTATTGTCTCTCACTTCTCCACCCCCGCCTAACAGAGAAGTGACTCCCCCACAAAAGCAAATGGTGCCAACAGCCTTGTCTGAAAGAAGAAGTAAAAGAGAAAGCAGAGGGAAAATTGCGATGATCCATAAATCTGTGGGATCAACAAAAGAAAGCGAAAATGTTGCTTTCTTTCTCAAAGGAAACTTTCAGCAAAGAGCTTGTCCCACTCGGCATAGAGCAGACGATGAGCTCCCTCTCATCTCTATTCTTCCCTCTCTCCCCCCATCCTCTTCTCCCTTCCTTAAAGTACAATAATTCTAATTATGTTCAGACAACTAAACATGCCAGCTCTAACGACAGCATAGATATGGGGAAATTGGCTCATTTGCACAATAATAAATGTAGGTTTGAGCCCATAGAAAGCCTATTAACATTTAAATGATACAAGGACTTTATCTCTAAAGTGTGTGCTTATCCAGGGTGGCTTTCTGTGTGGATGTGTAGAGAATGATCAAACAGCCATGCGTCTCCCTATATGCCCCGCACTCCTCAGTGCAACACTGACAACCCCGCTGACAGTGCTTTGTAATTGGGGAGAAAAGGGATCTAGGGAAGGTCGGGAAAGGAAGGGATGGGGTGTGGAATGTGGAGCACGCAGATCAAGATGGTTTGTTGGAGGAGAGGCAAGAGGCGACGTCCCGGCCTTAAAAGAGAAGCCAGTGTTGAAGTGCCTCAAACCTGCATGCTATCTAATTTCCAGCAGAGTCCGAAAGTAAAGTTAAGAAAAAAGCAGTCCAATTACATTAAAGTCTATGAGGAAATTGCCCTACTTTTCACTTGATTTATCATTATGACTTCATGGTCTCAATTGCTAGTTTTCAAGTCTTCTTAAATACAGAATGATGATGATTTTGTAAATTATGGTCCCATTTATTTTAAAATAGACAATGGGGCGTGGCTATAATGACAGAGGCTTAGCAATGCCAAACCATGGCCCTGTGAACATACTGTAAAATTACTTTGACCCTCTCACTGCGTGTTCACTTCATCAAAGTTATTTGGAACATTTTGGTCGCCAACACATGTCTTGTTCAGCATTCACCTTGTCAAAGAATGCTAGCTAGCTAGCTAGCGGTAGCTGGTAACTTAAGGGAAAGTCTGCAAAATTCCAACCAGCTCTGTATACATGCAGCTGAACGGCGCCGTTGCCCAGAGGACCGCATCACATTCATCTCTACGCAAACTCGGCTGGATGAATCAAGTCTTTCCGACTTTAGCATTTAGCTTAGCGCAGATACGTTTTGCCCTCTTAGATAGATAGATAGATAGATAGATAGATAGATAGATAGATAGATAGATAGATAGATGGATAGATATTGATCCCAAAAAATGGGAAATTATGGTGTTACAGCAGCAAAATCAGTCACACATCACATAATATAAATATGAATGAAATACTGGAATACAATGTATTCAATATACATGAAATAATAATAGGAAAATAATATAAAAACAAATATTTGAATATATACAAGATGGGAATGAAAAAATGTGCAACTGCTTAAATAGTATGATAAAATGTAAATAAACCAATTGTGCAGGTTTATCCTACCGTAGTCACTTCTGGCTCCGAAATACCAAGATAGTGACAGCCAAAATGCAAGCTGGCTTCAAAACGGCTGTCCACAAACCAATAGGTGACGTCAACGATGCTACGTCAGCAGCGAGGACGAGGAAACGGAGGTCTATTACACGCCTGCTCAAGCTCCACTATGTATGTATATGTAGACAGTTGTGCTCATAAGTTTACATACCCATTCTTAGGTTGACTAAAGAGAGGAATAAAAAAATCATGTTTTGGAAATTTTTTTTTAATTAAAAAATGAGGTAAAATCAAACCTTTAAGGGAACCAATGTTTTTTGTAAATGAATAATGTATTGTAAATAAATGAATGTTCTTCCTTAAAATACAGGGGGCATAAGTATACACCCCCCTATGTTAAATTCCCATAGAGGCAGGCAGAGTTTTATTATTAAAGGCCAGTTATTTCATGGATCAGGATACTATGCATCCTGATAAAGTTCCCTTGGCCTTTGGAATTAAAATTGCCCCCCCCCCCCCACATCCTCACATACCCTTCACCATACATAGAGATATCTCTATGTATGGTGAAGGGTATGTGATGATATGGGGCCATTTTAATTCCAAAGGCCGAGGGAACAGTTATTTATTTACGATACATTATTTATTCACAAAGAACATTGGTGTCCTTAAAGGTTGGATTTTACCTCATTTTTTAATTAAGGCATTAAGATAAATTTCCAAAACATGATCTTTGTAGTCCTCTTTTTAGTCAACTTAATATATACAAGGATGTTAGGCAAACTTCGCACTAACCATGGATATATTCACACAGAGAGACTGCTAATGAAATGCATACCACAAAGTCAATATACCCAGGAGACATGTTAGCACGCCATACATACATGTTGACACACACATAGACCTGACCTGTGTGTACAATAATCATATGCCCATTTTTATCTCATTCAACATGGTGTCTTATTTTATAGAGTAACAAAGCAATTTATTTTCAGGTAAAAAAAAAAAAAAAGACTAAAATGCCACCTTCTACTCGCAGCAGAGACTTCAGTCTTCAATTTGTCCAACCTGACCATGCAATTATGGAACTCTGCAGTTAATTAAGTCTAAAGATACACCTGTAGTGTAAAAGCATTGCCATTTCCTTTGGTATAACTCAGCTGGCCTTTAAGCTTCTAAAATGTGATTACATGCTACAGATTTGAAATGTCACTTATTGTGGGAAGTGACATTAACAAAAAACACATGGAACAGAAGTAGTATTAGAAGTTTATATGTGTATTATTTCTGACATGTTTCAGTGCAGACTCAGGTCGTATGTAAGAGAAAATGTGCCTTTTCAAACATGGAATCTCGAGAAATGGCTGGCTCTTTGTGCATGACACGATAGTTACACGACAAATGGACATGTCGGTGCTTATTAGGGTTGGGTTCTTTCTGTCAGTTTAAACTATTCTAAATAAACAACATAATGTTCATAGCATTGGAATTATTTTTACAGCTCAAATAATTTGTTTGCCATTACAGAGGGAAAGTATTGTTGGCTATAGGAACCGAATGTCAGTAACCGGTATCGAGACTAGTATTGGTTCAGATGCAAAAGGTACTTAACCCTAGAGCTCATTAAGACTCGGAGAAAGATAAATATTTAATGAGTGCTGTGGTCTTTTATGTTAAAGAACTTTAAATTTGAGAGTGATATTGCTCTGTATAATAATATGTACTCTTAATATGTACTCTTAAAAGCGGGATACTGTTAGTTTCTGCAGCAATCAGAGAAATCCTTATTCCCAGAAAATCCACATCGGGAAAAGGAGTTTAAATGGCTTTTTTTGAAATGATAGCAATAACCGGTTCTAATTTGCTTTTTACATATGATTGTGCATGACAAACAGTTACAACAGTGCTGCAGGATCACAATAAATATACATCCTTGTATTTCACTGGAGCAATAAAACAATCCTCACTGAATCAATGAGGAACTATTTGGGTTATCACTTATTAAATGGTATTATTATTATATTATTTGGAGCCATTTTCATTCCAATAATGAGAATTTGAAGCATTTTTCTTATATTTGGATAACAGACTGTTGTTTGGACAAAAGAAAACATTTGATGACGCCACCTTTTATGTGATTGTAAATTGGATTTCTTTGGGTCACGGACTGTTGTTTGGACATTGAAAGTGTTAGTCGTCCTTGTACTGAAAATAATTGAATAAACTGACGCTAGAGCTGAAACAATTTGATGATTAAAACCTCCTTACAATCACTTGAAAATACATGCTTTTCTCGCCTAAATTTTTACCCCCCAAAAAAGTGATGCAGTTTCCACATCCTTTGGCCCTCTGGGAGTTAACACTCTCAACTTTTTGTTTCTAGTGTCAGTGTGACACTAGGTCTTACTGACACAGAGCTAAAAAGGTTAGAATGGAGAATTTCTATTTCCGTCCAAGTAAATCATCTGTAAAATGATTAAAAAACACTACTGTAAGCATATTGCATGGGCTATATACAAAAACAGTACCCTAGCCAAATGTCCTGAAATAACTACATACATATATTTATAGAAATAAGTAATTACAATTTGATGAAATGGTGAAATGCCATAAGAAGGCCTTATTTTTGCTTTGACACAGCCGGAGCCATCACAGGGTTAAACTTTTCTGGTCATATTTGGTATCAATCAACTCGTCTTCTTATTGGCTACACATGGAGGCCGGTTTCATAACCTCTACTTCTAACTGGAAGTTAAAACTGTCAATCTTTCCCACGTCTCTTCCCTCCGAATCCTGCCACATGATTGGCTTCCATAAGGGACAGCTCGGGTTACAGTAGACGGATTGGCCGGCAACAAAGTTCACTCAAGAGCTTATTCTTCATACTTTCTGACGGTGCGCAGAGCTTTATTGTAGCGTGCCGAGGGGATAAGAAATTATGAACTATCTAGAGTTCTCTACGTCGGAACTCGGCTAGAATCTACAAGACTGTGAGGGGACCAGCTGGTTTTGGATTAAAAGGATTCGATGTACTTATTCGTTGAACTGTTGGCAATGTAGGAAAAAAAAGTTTATGCCGATCTTTTAGGGCTCTGGATAAAGACACGAGGAAACAGGAAAACACTCAACTTAGACTCGAATCTTTCTGTTTTTCTTTATTTCATAACATGATTATAACCGCTGTAAGTCACCTTATGCTTTGTGTGTGGGCTTAATGGAATCATGAGACTTTAAGCTTTCAAATGATGTACTGCATGAGCGGGTTTATGAAGATGTAATGCTTGCAGTTTATGAGTGAAGAAAACATTTTCTCAAAAGTCCCTTTGCCGGGACCCTATACTGAACATGTTAATCACCTAGATGAGAAAAAATGGAAACTATTGTGATAATTAATTATTCATTTTTCAGGAAACAATGTACTCCACTCTGCTTCCAGATTTTCCCTTTTTCCCTCTCTCATTTCAAAGTTTATTGTGTTGGACATTTTTCACTATTTTTTTTTAAATTGTTATACAGTAGCCCAAACAACTTATGGACTGATTGAATTAAACGATAATGTCAGGGTGTGTTTGTGGACTAATTGTATGCTTGAATATTTGTGAATGTATGTAGACAGCTCTGGGTCAAATGGAGTCAGCCCTCGCTGATACATGCTCAATTACGCAAGTGTTCATCAGGACAAGCACACACACACACACACACACACACCCTCTCTCCTCACCCTCTTTTTTTCCACTTCAACCCTCATTACCATACCAATAGCGAGTAGACAGCTAAAGCTAGTTTGTCAAAGGTATTTTAATTACCAATTAGAAAGTTGGCTGCCTGTGCGTGAGCTAGTGAAATATCTTTTTCACACACACACACACACACTCACACACACACACACACACACACACACACAAAGGTGTATAACCCAGAGCACAAGGTCCCCTGGTGCCGTAGCCTTTGCTGCATGACATTCCCCTTCTCTCTTCCCTTTCATATCTTCATATCTGTCCTGTCAAAAATAAAGAATGATAATGCCCAAAGAATATCTTAAAAAAAAAAAAACAATGTCCCATTCAGATCCATATGAATAGTTAAGATTGGAATGTTGACAAGAGGGGACACTTGTTTATTCCAAAAGAATAGCCCCGTCGATTGGCTGTGTAGCAGCGTTGGAGAGATGCTGGAGGACCGTGACATTATCTAAATGGCACACTTACAAAAGACGTATAAAACGCACAAAAATATTCTTCATGCGCACACTGTGACACACTAAATAACATTCATAAATAATAAACGAAGTGGATAAATACTGTGGTAAATATAAAATATTGATGCGGCTCTGGCAGACGAGGCACGTGATGTTCTTATTAAGAGTATCCGTAGGTGTGTGTGTGTGTGTGTGTGTGTGTGTGTGTGTGTTCACAGTTGTCTAAAACCTATGCATTTTTTGGGGTTGTAAGGTACATCCGGCTGGGTGACAAATAGTTCAGCGCATTTGATAAATTATTTCTGCTGATATGAGATCATAAAAAAAGCTTTAGAGTAAATTGCAATGCTAAAACCTGAAGCTCTCCAGCTGTGGATGTCAACCTGGCAGGTTCCAGAAGATTTGCGACTGTGACTGATAATTTGCATCTGCTCCAGTGGCCTTTTGCGCCACCTTTTAAATACATAATGAAAAAAATAGATATATTTGTTTTGCTTTGTTCTTTTCTTCTTCACACGCCCTTCGGTATGACTTGATAAGACTAAAATAAATCACCAGACACCTCCTGATACGATATTATCACGATACTTATGCCACGATACGATATTTATGCGATATATACTGTATATGAGAATATATATTCTGCGATATATTGCAATTCATAACCAACTTCAAATTTTTTCCAATTTCAAATGATGTCCCCAAAAGGATACTTTTTCAACATGTGTTTCGTCTAAAAAGATACATTTCTCTGTTTGTTCATATCACTTCAGTTGTATTACTGCACAATGGGATTGAAAAAAAGATTGTTACTTGGTGCCTGGGTCTCGATACAGTATTGCCATTGAAAATATCGCAATACTATGCTGTATCAACTTTTTCCCCCCAGCCCTAGTATACAGTACAGTACAGTGGATTCCAGGCTGGGCCACAGAGTCTGTGGGATGAACACTTAGTCTTAAACAAGAGTTCAGCTCTCCTTGTTATTTTATCTGTGTTTATCTATTTCCATGTGTGCAGCTGGAACAGGCTGGTGGCAAACGGAGTAATAAAGACAGATGTGACTGCACAGCGGGAGCTAGTAGTCAAACCCTGGGGCACAGGGTACATGGTATTGGCAACACAGAGCACCAGACAGATAAGCCACGGGAGAAACTCTATGAGACACATTTGAAATCTGTGATGGATAGCTGTTGAGCGGATAATAAGTCATATGAAAACCATTAAAGTCAGAATACAAATGCCACAGCGTGAGGCTTCACTTCATTACTCCAGCATTTCCTTTTTTTTTTGCTCTGGAGGTGTTAACAAAAAACAGCAGCACCTTGACACCGTAATCTCTATTTACAGAGGAGGTACAAGTGCCATTAAGGGAGACATCTGTCAGGCAGTGAAGGCAACATCATCGTGTGATGTTGTAATATGTTTCTGTTATTTAACTCAGCTTGAACTGTAACTGTTTCACCACTGATTCCTGTGCCTGTGTCCCAAACAAAAAAATCCTGTGCATTAAGGAGACAGCATGGACATTTTGGTCATGTATATTGCATGTTTTGCAATGTTCAAACTCACCTGTGGCAGATTGCCAGCAGTCTAAGTGCTATGACTTGGCATTTCTACATTCCACCTAATTTACATACGGTGTAAGACTTCCTTTGACTGCCAAGATGTGAGATCAGTCCAGTAGGGCTGGACTTCACAGGCATCTAAATGTGTTGTTTCAATGTGAGAGCAGGTCCAGAAATAATGAATCTGTATAGGGATACGCAACAAAATACAAGAAGTGAAAAGCCAATTATCAGGTATCAGCTGCGTCAGCTGTTTTTGGAGAAAAAACAAACAAAACAGGCTTAATATCTCGCAATGCTAGGTGCAAAAAATGCTTAAAAATACAAACAACACTAATCATTTGTTCCTTGGCCCCTGGCTCAACTATTCACCAAGTTGAAGTGTTTCATGCCAACAAACAAAGAGACAAATAGGAACAAAACCACAGCCTTGCTTTCACCAAAATTAAACTGGAGAGATTTGAAGAACTCCACTCTACACAACTGCCAAAATACTTTCCCTCTAAAATCAGCCATTAACAACGTGTAACATTGTGAAAATCTAAAAATACACCGTGATATTTGTATAGTATATAATTCACTGAATTCTGCAATTTCCGACTGTTTTATTCTACCATTTCACTGCCTATATTAATGGCTGTTGCCAGTGAATGGCATCATATGTTGCTATACGGCTGTCGGCTGAATAATATGCTCTCTGGCTCCAGGTGCCTGCATTTATATTTGGTTTCCTTGAGTAAGAAGCGAGAGAGTCCACTGTGTGCCTTTCTTGTTGTTGAAAAGGACCCACAGCATGGGAACTCTTCTCGCTCTGGACATATGATCTAGATGATGACATCAAGTCATTTTCCAACAGACAGATAGTAAACTGTTAGCTAGGGAGTTGTGAACGACCAACAGCTGGCAGATAGTGAACATTTGTTGGAATCTTCCAGTCAAATTTCAAAGCATCATATCATCACTAGCATTGTTTTGAACTTAAAAACCTCCGAATTAGAGCCCCTGCGATTCAGAGCTGGGCTATCTGTCCTGTCAGCTTGTTCAGCTCAAGCTACAGAGTACAGAGTTGTACAAATACATGTTCATTGGTCAGAAAAATCACAATGTTTTCAAATTGTTCAACCCGAAAAACGACATAATGTGTCAAGAAATAACTGACCATAAAATCACGTCCACTGCTTGATTTGTCACTCACTACACATGAGGAATCCTCCCAGTGGTGTTTGCCTTACTGTGGCAGATATGTGATATCAGTATTACAGTGCTTCAGCCCTCTGGCCTGGGGCACACATAACACCACGCAACATAAAAAACAGACAGGGTTACCCAAACACACACACACACACACACACACACACACACACATCAATCTGTATCTTCCCATCCATCTCACTACAGTGTAATCTGCATTATTTGACCTGAGCTGAGGGGGGGGTCAACAGGGCGGACAGATGTTTCATGATAATGGTTTATGTGTGTGTGTGTGTGTGTGTGTGTGTGTGTGTGTGTGTGTGTGTGTGCGCATGTGTGTTAAAGCCCGACTGGTATAATATTGGGCCAATATTATCGGCTGATATTAGGTATTTCCCGATCTATTGGTATCTGTATTTATAATGGCCGATACAAAAAATAAAAAAAATATATACACTACATATATGCATAGTTTGTCCCCCTGTTAGCAACACTCCGATTATTGTTTTTTATTTGTGTTTTTGTTCAAAGGACTTTATGCTTCATATCTTAAGTTCGTATTGTTATACATTTTATCTATTTATTAATATTTATTTATTTTACTTTTATATATTTTGATGTTCGTGTGTTCTGTTGTGGCAATAAAACAAATTATTATCATGTTATTTTAGTTGATAACTAATGTTAGGGAAATCTGTTTATGTTTTGTTACGCATTTCTGGATTTTGTTTTTTAAAATACTGTCTATATCGGCCGATATATAAGATTATATGATTTTTAAATAACCAAATATTTGTATCGGTATCAGCGTAAAAAATCCTTGATCGGTCAGGCTCTAGTGTATGCGTGTGTGTGTGTGTGTTGGGGGAAAATGCTAGTAGGGTGGTTTTAGACCTACTCCCACTAGGGTTTATTTTCTTTGTTTTTTTGTCGTTTTCTCTCTCTCTTATTTCACTTCTTCTTTTATGGCCCCAGGTCACGTCAGTTGCAATTAATCCATCCTTCCTCATCGCTGATCCACTGATCTTACATTAAGAAGAGTGCTTTATCTCTAGCACACAGTGTGTGTGTGTGTGTGTGTGTGTGTGTCGCAAGATAGTACTTAACCCTGATCTCAATCTCTTGGGGGCAGCAGGGGGCATTAAGAGTTATCCCCTAACAATGGGCACACACACATCTATGCAGTCCATTCTACATACACACACATTTTGAAAAATACATCAAATACCGCTAAAATCCTGATGGAGGGCCAACCAATTTCCGACTATCACAATGCCTATTAAAAAAAAAATCCCAAAGCCAATAACTCCCCCGAGGCTCATAACTCCCTCCTAACCGTCTTGTACTTCTGTCAGATTCCTGACTTCACTGGCCTGGCTGGATCTCAAATCTTCCACCTGTTCTGTGTAGTGCATGGGCCATACCAGATAGGCAAAACTTATACTAAATTGTTTATAGGGTCAATCTAAGTAAATTAATAGATAGAGCAGCTTTTTTTATGACACACTGAGTCTCCTCTCTTCAGTCATCATCACTATTTGGCCTCTATTAGAGGAAGCACATCCCAATCCCTATCCCATCTCCCTTTTTTCCGCCCTGTTCCCGATGGTATCGGAGGATGAGGGTAGAAAAGCGAGGGAAGCAAAACAAAGAGTTTGATGAACTTAAAGCGAAGGAATCCGGCGACACACTTCTGACACCCAGCCCCCTTGCCGGATGTCCTATATAATGACTGTTTTAATGAGTGCCCAGCCTGTTTTTAGCCGTGTTTGTTAATTAATCAGTATGCATGCCGTGCCAGCAGATGGCAGTAAGGATAAGGTGCCTCTTGGGAATAGGGAGGAGAAAAAAAACAAAACAGTCCCCAGATTGCTAACAGGTGACCTTTGTCACAATGTGGCAGTCAGGGCAGGATTTGCATGTGTGTGCTTGTGTAATACAGACACAAGCGCGTGCTGGTACATGTACACAAACACAGGTCGGAATACCACATGTAATAAACACGGATACAACACACTAAGTGCGCTATGGGGACCATTTTCTCCTGCTCGACCCCAGTGGGACACTTGGCTGAACTGGTTTCCAGGGCAGTGTAGAGGGATATTAGTGCTGCTTTGGGGCCCCATCACACAGATGGACGGGGCCCAGAACATATGCTGACAGAACATTCCACAGCTTTCACCACTTCCCTGTGCAGAGCCCCACCCGAGTGCGCCGGGGCCCCGGGCGGAATATTAATGTTCCCAATTCAATTTGTAGGAGCCAAAGCTACTTCCTGGATGAGCAGTGTCGACACTTCTGTGTAATGGATGACGAGCATGCAGGGATTGTGTGTTGTTGACCTAATAACGAGGAAGGGGTAGAGAATTAAATATTAGATAAACTAAGGCTGCTTTTTCTACCCTACAGTATTTATAATCTGTATCTTTCCATGTAACATTTTATTTCTTTTCTGCTGTGTCTTGAGTCCAATGCCTACCTACCAGGGATGCCTTGGCAATACAAAGCACTATGAGTCTCACACTTTCTCCTGCCATGCCGGCTCCAATTGAGCTTTACAACCATAAACGTTAGTACAAAATCACCCGACTGTGACAAAATGTACTGTTGCTCTCACTAGACATGCATTAAATTATTTGTTTTTGCCACTTAGTCACAGCAGAAACAAGCTGTAAACACAACATTAACACATAAGGCCCCTCACCTTATACAGTTGATACACCAAACTAGTTAGCAGAGCTTTGCTGATTTACATACCTAGCAGATATGTAGCACCATTAGAATTGATCTAGAGTTGTGCCTGTCCACCTGGTGAATGCAGGCCCAATATTTGCTCTGCTTTCAGCTCTGTTATGGTCTCCACTGACTCCTGAAGGAAATATGTGTGTTTTAGAAGACACACATTGCCAGACCTTCCTGGGATGCAAGAAAAAGGTCCGCTGGTTTATTGGCCTTTTCTAAACCAATCACCATCGTCTTTTGCCCCGGACAAAATGACGGCGCATCTGCAAAATAGCCTCGAGAAGGAACTTCTTTTGGTGGAATGAGCACGTTCAAAAGTTGAGCCACAGTGACCCCCAAAAAACCACAGTGGCCCGCAGCGAAAAGTTGAGCCCAACTCAGAAACGCAAGCCAATGTCAGGCTGCTTTAACCAATCAGAACCGGCGTTCAGACACCCGTACAGTAAACAGCGAACATCACTGCCTTTGCAAAACAAGCACTGAACTGCCGGGGAGTGTGTAACAGCTAACTGTTTCCTGCAACAAGAAAGCACCATCACTCCGTTTCTTTTCTTTCTCCGTGTCATGAAGCTGCCTTCAAGTGTGGTCGGGAAATGTTGAGGTCAGTAAACGATCTGAAGGAAAACAGTTATTGTGAAATAAAAAAGTCTACTTGCTACATTGAGGGGTTAAAGAACACAACGGGATATCACACAAATGGGCCATTTCAGTGACACAACCTTCCAAAAAATAGCCATATCCCCTGTTGAATGCAGCCTAAAGGCTATTTTATGGTTTTGTGGAGGCTCCACGCAATGCTTTCGCCATGCCCTGAAGTTTCTACTTGTGCGTTGGTGTGTGCGACGAACTCTTTAAGAGAATACCAGGGCTGGCATATGTGTGTGTGTGCTTAGGGAGTGTGTGTAGAGAGAGTGAGAGAGTGACGTTGATTGGCTTCAAAGCGAGTAGCGACTCTAGAGTCATAGTGAGAGAAACCAAGTGTCTCCCCTGTGCTTTCTGACCATGGTGGGTAACCTGTAGCAGGAAAAGTTAACCCTCTCCTTGATTTCATGTTTATAGAGAAGGAGAACCAGGAAAGGAGTTGGGGGAAATGCAACGTTACCAAGCCATGTACGCGTCAGGCTGTGGCATAGGGTCCGTATTGCCACATACCTACGTATGTACCCA
Source organism: Etheostoma nigrum (assembly GCA_029931835.1). Lineage (NCBI taxonomy): Eukaryota > Metazoa > Chordata > Actinopteri > Perciformes > Percidae > Etheostoma > Etheostoma nigrum. Next base: position 5,480,245 of record CM057238.1, read on the forward strand.
TGGCGTTGATTTAACACAGAAGCATAAATCAGCTCAAGACAGAACCGTACAGTAACGTTACCCACAAAAAAGCACGTGGAGGGGAACTACAGTGTAGGGTGATGACTCTCTGAGGGTTTGTCACTACAAGCAAACCCTTTAAATTATACAACTGCACACAATGGTGTTTTTATTCTTCCCTTGCTCTCTTTCTCTCTGTGCTGGTGACTCGACTTGTGGCTCGCTCTGGCCTAGCGCTCATATTTAAGCGTGCATTTTAGCCGACTGCCTTTTGAGAGCCCAATCAGAGGGCTGAAAAGCGTTCCACTCACTTTTTGTGGCACAGTGGGAATTAGGGCAGTTCTTGTAGCGCGGTCGTTCACACAAACACTCAAAATAAAGGGCTACTTCTTATGGTGAGGACCCAGGAGGCAGTTAAGACTATTGACTACATTTTAGGGTTAAATTAAAAAAGAAAAAAAAGTAGGAAAATCCTTGAACACATAACAAAGCTTTAGTTTCACACTTGAATTGTCGCCCTTTAACACTTTTTAAGTGCTGCTTGTGGAATCACAGTTGTAGACGGATACAATACAAACCACAGGAAAGAGTTCTTCATATAATCCATGCTGCCATAAATAAGCAGAACATATAAATACATTTAGAGGACAAAGATTATCTGGGATGTAGATTGTCATGTTATCCCGAATTACAGACAGAAAGCTGAGGGAGGGGGGGTGTTGGAGGGAGGGAGGGAGCTAGATAACATTTAGCTTAGACTTGGCTAGCCAGTCGGCTCCACTTAATAACAGTTTAGGCTTGGTGTTGCCATGACGACCAATACTTGATTGCTTGCCCTAATCTTCTTTAATGTGGCTTACCTCTCAACATTTCAGCTTTAGTCTCTCTCCCTCCCCCCTCTCCCCTCCTCTCTTTCTCCCCCTCCCCCTCCCTCTCTCGCTGCAGGGTTAAGGATGTGATGTAATACCACAGGACTTACAGGGACAGGCCATTTCCTGCTTGACTTTTGAGAGTAAGATGGCTTCCAATCATTTAAATCTGCTTTTTAGTGTCCTAGTAACTGTTCACTGGCCTCTCTACATCGTCTCACACTGAACATATAGAGGTTAGAAATAGCTTTGAGAAAAAATGCCTATCCTCCATCTTCCTTGTGCTCCACCCAGTGCCCACCTCCCATTCTCCATCTCTTGCTCCAGCTTCTTCAGTCTGCACAGACTCCCCAGCTTCTTTGAGTTGCCTGCTGTTCTGTCTTTATCCATGTCCACACCAAGACAAACAGGCCCTTGTTGTACCAGGATAAAGTCTTCAAATGCACAGTACATACTTAGTGGTTCTCTTCATCACTTGGACCATACGTCTTACTCCTTAGCACAGGGAGAAAATGCACCAAATGCAGCATATAGTCCATCGAGATCGAATTGCAGGTTGTAATGTTTCCAATGTTTTGCAATTAAATACAGACAGCAGCGCCTAAAGGTATAATTAAAATGAAATTGAGCCTGCCAATCTTTGCCACGACCTCAAGATATGAATGCTGAGATATTAAATCAATACTTTTATCTCTGAAAACGCCCATCCAATCTCACAGACACCCTCTAGAACTGATGGATGGGGCAATGTACTTTTCATGCAAATCAATATCTTACCTTATTCAGAATCCCACCTAGAAAAAAACACCCATCACATTGGCATAATATCTGTATATGGCTGCCTAACCAAATCTATCATACATATACATAACCTAACAAGTCAATACAATCATTACAACAGGTTACATCCATCCCAAATGCCTAAGTCAATTTGTTAATTTGGACGTGGATTGTATCCACGTTAGTTATGTCTTTAAAGCTACTTCAATCCAAAAGTGTTCCACACTGTGATAAATTAGCTGTTCAAGCAGAATAGGTCTTGGCTTGTTGGTGTTGAAAAATGTGAATGTGCTGCAGTTATCCATTAGAAAGATTGTACTGTTGATAACATTTTGCTCCTCGAGCTGCTCATTGCCTTGGATGTTTTTCTTTTTAAAGAACAGAGATTTCCCTAAACACCCCATCAAAGACATACCCAGTCTTTATCTATGCTTGCAAAGAAAATTCCAATAGTAGGTAGGATGTTTGTGTTATCCAACGTATTATGAATATTTATTCAGGGGGACGTGGTTCACACAGCAAAACTGAGAAGTGGAGATAGAAGATAGGTTTTGTATTCTGAAGACAAGACAAAAATGTGTCCAAGAAAATGATCAATAGCCTCGGGTTCAAAGGTCATCTGGAACTTGGAAAAAGTATTTGAGAAATCAAACACTAAGGCCTGTTTAGTGGCTGGTGTGTTGATTACATCACATGATCACTCTAATGACTCAAAGGACAGTTGTTGTTTATTGAAATTGATAGTTTTAAAAAAAAATCTTTCTATGATAGTTATATTTTGACTGATATTACTTTAGGCAAGGCAGCTTAATTTGTATATCACATTTCAACAACAGAGCAACAAAGTGCTTTACATAAAACATTAAAGAGCAGTTAAAAATTATTACAAAATTAAAAACAAATGACGTACGAGAATACAACTTACAGTGCAGTATAAGAAATTAAGAATTATTTAAAGAAAGACAACATCAGAAAGAAAGGTCTTCAGCCTTCATTTAAAAGAACTGAGAGTGGCGGGGGATTTGCAGGTTTCTGGGAGTTTGTTCCAGATATGAGGAGCATAAAAACTGAACGCTGCTTGCCCCCCCGTTTAGATCTGACAAGCTCCTTTAGCAGAGCCCATAACGTATTTATGGGGTGTGAAGACCATTTCAAACAATATATAAAAACATATGTATTGGAAATAGTTACCAACCTGCCTTTAAGGTACCCTGGAAATCCAGAGTTCTCCGGGAGCAAAATTTGAATTTGCTCAGCGAGTTACTCTGTCATTGAGTAACGATGCTCATTAACTATGCCCTTGTAGCCGAGCTGCACCAATCACATGGGTGTATCTGATGTAGGCGGGGCCAGAGGTGAGGTAAACAGATGACAACAGTTTAATCTACCAGTTAGCTCCGCTGGTCGCTAAGCATATGGGGCTCTGGATATGTCACCCTGTGTGTTGTTGTGATTAGTCCTAGTGTTATCCTGAGATTTTCAAATGCATGCTTGGTGCCGCCCCTCGAGATGAGCAGCTTTCATTATTCGATGCCAGACACTTAATCTTTCGAATTTGGGTCTTGAGTTCCAGGCTACCTTTACAGTGCATAGAAAGAACATGTAAGAGTGTGTGAGACTTTTAGAAGAAGGCACACCCTTGAGGTGGATGGAATTTCTCTGCAAAGGAGAAGTGCTCAATAACACAGATTTAGACAGCTCTGTGAACAATATTTGAGAGAAATAGGCCTTTTGGGTATAGAAAAAGTCTTACATCTTTGAGTTCAGCTCATGAAAAATGGGGGCAAAAACAACAGTGTTTTTTTTGCATTTATAATTTTGGTCAGTGTAGTAGCATGCACAAAGGCAACAATTAAGTGTAGTCAGATGGGTGCTTTTTGCCATACGTGCATGCACGCACACACACACACGCACACACACACACACACACACACACACACAGCAGCTGTGAGCCTGGCAGAAGTGTTAGCCCAGCTGGCAATGTGTGCATCTCAATGGCATACCGGGATTTTGTTGAAATTATTGATGTGCCAACAGATGTTTGGCAGCGATGTTATGGGTGTGTCACACTTTCTGTTTGTCTGCTTGTGTGTGTGTGTGCATGTGCCAACGCAGACTTGTATGCACAGTTACATTTGCTTGTGTGTATTTTAACAAATGTGTTTGGTTGTTCTTTGTGTGTGTGCGTGTGTGTGTTCAGCTCCCCACGGGTTTGAGAGATAGTGTGAGTATGTGTGCTTGTGTGTGTGTGTTAAGCGCATGAAGATGGATTAGACTGAAGAATTAAGAATTTATGTGAGTGGTTGAACACGAGCAGCCACCAGTGGTTCTCTTTGCAATTTTGATACCGCATTGTAACAGGAAGCAAGGGGCGCCTTTGGCGGTATAAACTAGAAGGAGGAATTAGAAGAAAGGAGGAAAAGATGATCAGGGTAAGAAAAAGGCAGCGGACACGAGGCGACAGAGAGACTTTGACAGAGGGGGTGTAGGTGAGGAAAATGGAGGGAGTAAAGTGGCACACGGGAGTGGAGGGGCAGAATCAGGGGGGGGGGGATGGGGCAGTGAATGTAAGAACTAAGAAACCCTAACCGCTGCTTCCCATGGGGCAAATCGGATGGCAGCATTTTACCACTGTACGCTGGTTTGTAACCTTGTAATTGTTAAAACCATTTTCCTCAGAACAATCATTATAGCACCAAACCACCCACGGGCATCTGGTCTTCTAATCAAATCAGCGGCACACTTTTCACCTCGCTGCTATCACTCACTTCCAGCATTCACTGACAAAACTGACAGGCACAGCAAAGCACAGCAGGGAGGGGGGAGGGGGAGAGAGGGAGGGAAAAAAGGGCAAGACTTGATGGAAGATATGAGAGTAAAATAAAAAGATAGGGTGTGTGTGGGGGTGGGAGGTGCTGTACAATCAAAAAGGGAAGAATGGAGAGGTTGGATCAGAAGGAGGGAGCACGCGGGTAGAGATGTGGGTGGAAAAGGAAAAGGAAGGATCAGAAATAACACGAGTGCAAAGGGAGACGAGCGAGCAAAAAGGAGGAGAAGTAACATCTGCAAGCGGAGCTGGGGACGTGATTGAGTTCAAATGAGCTTTACAACACGTCGGGGTGCCGAGGAACGTTGGAACAGCAGAGGGCTGGAAGGAAAGGGAAGGAATAGAAAAAGAAGAGAGAGATGAAGTGAGAACGAGAAAACTGAAAAAGAATTGGAGAGAGGGTGAACGAGAAGAGCCGAAGGAGATAGACACTATTGTCATAATTAAAGCCGAGGATGAGGTCACTGCCGGGGACACGGTGCGACTTTAATAGCCCAGAGATTTGGCCGCCGTCCCATCGGTCCTTTAACTCTGCATTAAGCTGATTACCCCCACATTTAACCAAAAATCAACGCCCACACTCCCATTCTCGTCTAATATCACTTTGACTAAAGCACAGTTTGGGATGTGGTGGGGGGGGGGGGGGGCGTTAAGAGAGGAATGGAGAGGGAGAGAGCAGAGGTTGTAAGCTTGAAATCCATTCCATTTGTGTGCTTTTACCACACAGTGAAAGCCAGTGTCGGGTTGTGTATTTTTCAGTACAGCTCTGCTATTGTTTTGTTCTGTTAAATATGCTATTAAATATAGTTTTTCAGAGTGCTACAAGTGGGCCACTCTAATTATACATAGTGTGAGTATGTGTGTGTGTGTGTGTGTGTGAGTGTGTGAGCACACATTGTTTCCTGAGATGACTTGTTGAACCACTCTGTGGAAGGGTTAGGTGCACTAGGTTTTAATACCAATAATTGCAGCTTTTGGTGAATGAGTCATTGTTTTAATGCAGCTGTGGTTAACATCACAATCATCAAAATGATTCTCTGCGTGTTTGTTTGAAAGCGGCAGATGAGTGCAGCTCAAAAACACACACACACACACACACACACACACACACACACACACACACACACTAACAGGCACACAATGCTCATTGTCTGTCTCATGCACACATCCAGTAGCCTGGGAGACAACTTCTGACCCCAATCATCTTTATTAATCGAAGCGATTAGGAAATTCAAGTGGTGACTGTGGGAGCGCTGCACTGCAATTACTAAACAACACGTGTCCAAGGTAACCACACTTTTTGCAAAAAAGCAAACCTTGATGGTCCCATAGCATGAAAATTACACTTCATGAGTTTTAATGGCGTACCCCCAGTCTGCCTAGGGTCCCCCAATGGCTAAAAATGGCCAAGCCCTGGGGTTCCTGCTCTGCTGAAAGCTTAGATGGGCCAATCTGGAATCTTGCTCCTTATGAGGTCATAAGGGGCACGGTTACTTCCCCTCTCTTTGCTTTGCCCGCTCAGGGAATTTGGCCCACCCATTAGAAAGAGACATCATGACGAGCATAGCAGTTGGTCAAGGCCACACCTCCAGCCTCCTCCATAAACTGCAATTTTTATTTGGAAAATTAAATGTGCTGTATTTATATAGCCAGATGTTTTATTTGGTTTATCGACTTCCTGTCCCGCATCTGCCGTGTGCTGCATTTCTGCGGAGCTATCCGGCGTCCGGCAAAAGTAGAAGCTCTGTGTATCTGCTCCGGAGGGTTGGGGATCGCCGGAGCTGGTACGCAGTCAGTGGAAATACACACATTGACTTTATAGGAAACCTAATGACTCTGCCGCCGTTCCGGAGCCGACCCGCAGTCGTTACGCATTGGAAATTGGGGGTCAGAAATTGGACAGCGAAACGAAATGGCTGAGGTTAAATATAATGCAGTGGGTGGCACATTGATTCCAAATACAGCCTTTAACTGTTGCACAACCAAATGATGGGGGGGTTTTGGCTCAACTACGGTTTCAATTGGCCCAGCATGTCACCTGCCTAATGTGTGTGTGTGTGTGTGTGTGTGTGCATGATTGGACAGTTCTGTTAGTGTTTGTGACTGATGCTTTGAGTGTGTGGCTAAATGGCTTCTTTCCAGTACCCCACATATCTGGTGTGTTGCTTGGCGGGACCTGCATAACCATCCCCCGGTTAGATGCAAGCCCCTGGTCTCCCTCGGCCCGTCTGTTCTCCTCCCTCTATCTTTTTACATCCACAGGATTAACATAGCAGGGTGGAAGCACTTCAGCTAAATCTCCCCTCCCCTGCAGCGCTTGTGCTGCTTGGACTGCTCTGGATCGAAGCTCACCACACAGAGGAAAGTCCTAGCACAAAGTGGTGTGTGAGAAACACATCTGGAGTGCTCGGTCATAAGCTTGTCTTTTAAAAAAAAAAATATGGGGGAATATGTAACCCTGGCAGATCAACTCTCACAGTGACAACAGCAATGTGTTCACAATTTGTTTCTCAACGCTCCCTTGCTATTTCACGGTTGAAAACACATCCAAGTGCTTTCATGAAGATTTTTTGTTTTTGGTTATATTCTATTCTTCCATGTTGTTGTTTTTTTCAGTACTTTGGATGCTGGTTGGTTAATTGGATAAAGCACAACTGCTTTCACCTTTCACTTTTTTTTAACGGGCAACTATTATTGTTTTCATGCATTTGCAGGATAATACTTACATTTTTGTTTGAACTACAACATGAATAACCAAATACTACACAGCCAGACATGTCCCAGCAGTAATTTGAATCAGTAGTGATATTAATGCCTCGTCCATGCAGTTTCTTTACGCTACATTTTGCTCATTCACATGCAGGTGTACCAGTCATATCTAAGTACACTCCTCGTCTACGTCCCCTTTCCTTGTCTCTGCCTGATCCTTTGATATCTGTCTTGACTTCAAAGCGTTGGGTTGCAGCGTTACCTGATGCTAATAGTTCACATGAAAGAGAATCGGTATGAGGTGTGAGCGCCGGTGACTGACGGGAGCCTCTTGGTGGGAACCCCATCTCTTCTTTGTCAAGCCCAACAGTCTATTCCCCAGCTTCTAGTTAGTGATGACTTCTAAAAAACCTTCAGACAGAGATAACACGCGTACACTGGTGGGCTGCAGACCTTTTAAGCAAGAGCCACAAGACAGTGAAGGCCAGTTCAAAGGGATCTATGCTGCAGCTGGACTAATACAGTATATATTGTGTTACATGGGATGTGGTTTGGGTTGAGTGAGATAACAATTATGAAGAGAAAAGCTTAAGTATTAGAACCCCGTCCAGTCAACAATGGTCAAATTACCCCTCTGGGACAATGGGAATATGATAATTCACTTTTGTTGTTTAAAGAGGCACAGCTATACATCATCCTGCCAGACTAAGGAGGTGTAGACTAGCTGCAGACTCACTCTGAGCAGATAGGACCTCATTAGCATGAAGATAACTCCAGCGTGCAAAGATTTATTAAACCTTACTGGACATTAAAATGTAGATTTTTTTGGGGCCACAAAATAATTCAGTCATCCTAAAAGCATAGACTGCTGCTAAATGACTGATGAGTGTACCACAGTGTCAGGACAACCAGGATCCATCAGCAGCCGTGGGCATTGTGGAGAGAATATGAAGACCTTAGTGGTCCCCTAATACTGTTTCTGAAGTCTCTTTTATATAGACCTTAGTGGTCACCTAATACTGTATCTGAAGTCTCTTTTATATAGGCCTTAGTGGTCCCCTAATACTGTATCTGAAGTCTCTTTTATATAGACCTTAGTGGTCCCCTAATACTGTATCTGAAGTCTCTTTTATATAGACCTTAGTGGTCCCCTAATACTGTATCTGAAGTCTCTTTTATATAGACCTTAGTGGTCCCTAATACTGTATCTGAAGTCTCTTTTATATAGACCTTATTGGTCACCTAATACTGTATCTGAAGTCTCTTTTATAATAGACCTTAGTGGTCCCCTAATACTGTATCTGAAGTCTCTTTTATATAGGCCTTAGTGGTCCCTAATACTGTATCTGAAGTCTCTTTTATATAGGCCTTAGTGGTCATGAGGGGCAATATTCCAGATTGGCCCATCTGAGCTTTCATTTTCGCAAAGGCAGAGCAGGATACCCAGGGCTCGATTTACACCTATCACCATTTCTAGCCACTGGGGGACCACAGGCAGGCTGGGGGAACTCATATTAATGTTAAAAAACCTCATAAAGAGACATTTGCATGCCATGGGAATGCTTTTAGACAAAGGAAATGTTAGCGTCAAGTAGAGCTGGGTTCCACACTATATCATTTTTTAAATTTTTCATTGTATCGTCTTTGCAATGTCAAGTGGTAGCAATAAACACATGACGAAAGGCTGCCACATATCGTGAAAGACACCCAGAGATTGTTTGCGTAATTTGAAAGAAAATATCAGTAGAAAACTGCACTTTAAACAACGGTCACTCTTTTTTTAGTGGTGCCTTTTATATTCAGTTCAATGTTCAATTTGTTCAATTATAGAATGTTGGAAATAATTCCCTTTCATTTGTTTCAACAATGAAAGCCATTTGTTGTGTTTTAGCAGAATACTGGAAGCAGCAGAACAGTGTGTTTTTGTTCAGCCTAGCATCAGACTGATCTCAGAACTCACCAGAAACATCCGCCAATAAAGGGCGCTCGGGTGACAGCCCTCCCGCTCTACATCAACATGAATTAACTTATATTGAGTCATTTTATTCAACTAAAAGCAACAACTGCAATGCAAATAGATAGTTTTCTTTGTGACGGTTGTTGCAAGGAAAGCCTGGTCTTGGATTTAGGCTACTCGGGCTAAGCACTTCAACATACATATTCATTAATAGGTGGTGCATGTAACTGGCTAAGTATATGGAATAAATAGACTTGGAATGCAGATCCTCTCCACCCCCCCAACAAAAACCTCTTTTACTTTAGTGTTTTGATGGGTGACTAACAGCCTATGCGTGACCTGAAAACGAGAATTGAGACAACCCCAACATGGTCAGGCACCATCTTATCTTGAAGAGCTCATAGTACCTTACAACCTTTCAAGAGCACTACGCTCCCAGAATGCAAGGTTACTTGTGGTTCCTAGAGTCTCTAAAAGTAGAACCAGAGCGTTCAGCTATCAGGCTCCTCTCCTGTGGAACCAGGTTCCAGTTTGGGTTCGGGAGGCAGACACCGTCTCCACATTTAAGAGTAGGCTTAAGACTTTCCTTTTTGATAAAGCTTATAGTTAGGGCATAGAATTGAATATTGTTAGGGAGTGAGGAGTTGCAGCGTCCGCCTATGTTCTTTTTACCCCAGCATGTTTCCTCGGATCAGGGAGGCTCCAAAATCATGGTTGCAGCTGTCGCCATGGTCCCGCTACACGTTCCCTTCCCTGCCACGATCTGCGGTGCCCAGCTACGTCCTGCTGTGCCTTGTAATGCTGCACAGTGCCCTGCTATGCCATGAACTACTACAAAGAACTACTACAAACTACTATTATTTTTATTTATTTTTTTTGGGACTGTTATTGCCACTCTTCATTCTATCCCGAACCGGTCGTCAGACACCGCCTACCAAGAGCCTGGGTCTGTCCGAGGTTTCTTCCCAAAGGGGAGTTTTTCCTTGCCACTGTTGCACTGTTGCTTGCTCTGGAGGAAACTACTAGAAATGTTGGGTCCTTGTAAAGTGTCTTGAGATAACTCTTGTTATGAATTGATACTATAAATAAAATTGAATTGAATTGAATTGAAAGAAGCTGACACGTTCCCCACTGTCAAATCTCTCAAACTATATCTGACGTTCAGCGTGAAGTTACAACCGACCACAAAACCAATGACAGCGGTAACTACAATATACAATCAATCGTTTTGTAACAAGTGGTTTGTATGAATTTCACGGCTTACTGCCTCTTGTGTGATGCCAAAGCACAATTCTGCTTTCTTTGCCTCCTTTTCCAAAAATAAAGATGTTCAGTTCATTCATTTGTTATCTTGTTTGTTAAACCATTTTTATTGTGGTTATTGAAGACACCAAATTGGGCCAATGTTAGCTTTTATGTGACCGTTTCATTATATTGACTTATATTTGTCAAGTGTTACAGGTTATATGTCTGAATCAGCTGTGTTAGTGTTAGTTTGGTAGTTCCCTTTTATGAAGGGACACAGAGTTTTTTTTTGTTGTTGTTGTTGTTGGATTATTATAATATTTGAATAACTAACTAGCCAACTTATGAAATCCCTGCTGCCTCTGAAGGTCGGGGCTGAGGCAGCCTTTAAAAGCAGCATGATCCACCTAGCCATGTAAAAAGCAACCAAGCAATCGACCTAACCAACACAAAAACTGAAAAAAAGTATCAGACTGTACCATTCAATCAGAAAATATGGCATTACCAGGGAAACTGTTTTTTGGCTTTGACTTTAAGACTTTAGATTTTGATTACAAAACACATAAATGGTATTCATTTGTTATTGTATTTTTTGGGGGGCAAGTTGCATAGTTTTCTTCAAGCTGCGCATGGGAGGGTTCTGGCTTCCCCATGATCCACCAATTCCTAATAATGGGCACCTTTTCAGGGATTAACCCTTGAGTGTATGTGTGCTATTGGCCGGTGGACTTTATTACATACTTTATTAGTATATAAGGGGAAATTACAATTTACACTCTGTTGTTATTACAGAAATTACAAACAGGCCTAAACTACAGTTAGCATTACAGCTCAGCACCTATACATGCACTAAATGGAGAGATGTCAGAGTGGGGGGGGGCTGTCCATGGAAAGGTAGCCCGAGCAGTTGGGGGTTCGTGCCTTGGCAGTGCCCAGGAGGTGAACTGGCACCTCTCCAGCTACCAGTCCACCGCCATACTTTAGTCCATATGGGGATTGAACCAGCAACCCTCCGGTTCCCAACCCAACTCCCAACTGTTTGAGCTACTGCCACCCCCAAAACACATCAAGCTATTGTAAAGGTTACAAATGACAAAGGCGGGTGGACCATCTAACTATTCTGAGTGATGGTATGGTCAGGCCAGATCTGGGCACATATTAAAGAGTAAACCATGTTTTAGGAAGGGAGTAAGAGTACAAGGCAAAACTTTGTGCGAAGCAGTCAAAAGTTCATTATAGTTTTTTTTTTTTGTCCGGCTTTCTCCTGCATAACTGTGTTTCTGAGGTTTGATTTGATTCCTAAAAGCGCCGCGGCTGCCTGAACCTCCTTTTCATTTGACTCTAGTCATTTGGAACATTTTTCGTTCAAACCAGAGCTTTGATTAAAAACAAAGGGCTGCTTATCTCAAAGGGCTGGGTTTCTTCCACCAGCCTTAGAAAACAGCTTGCAGCAAATGACAGTAAATAAATGTACAAAAAAGCTTATGCTTGTGCTCATGCAGGTCAGCTTTCATGAAAGTGTTAGCCTACAATGTGGTAAATAACAAAGTCCTGTTATGCACGTGGGCACGACCAATAGCACGGATCTCTGTCTCTGTTGTGTTTTTGTGTTTCTTTTCCCTCTGCCTCGTTTCCTTGCTTTGCTTTAATATCAATCGGATACAGATGGAGAAACTAATAATTTCCGACAACTACTGATAGATGGCTAATCTCTGAGGAAAGCAGACCTCTTGCAGGCGGCGTCAATGATACAAGCTTTTTCATGTTCCAAATTAATTCCTGAAAGTAATAACTGCAGGCTGTTTGGAGAAAAGGGGATTTCATTTATAATTAAACAACACTCCTTTAGATGATGTGTAAATGATTGAAAGCGTGGGCCCATGAAGTTCTGACCTCTGGACAGTCACATGGGGAAATAAGGAGGCGTGCTTAAAATGTGCAGCAGTATTTTTCGGCATGTGAAGTCCCGCTACTGCTTCCAATCAGTGCTTAGTCTCCTCTTTAATTTCATTCCGTTATAAAATAAAAGTGCTCTCTCCTTGTCGCAGCTCTAATCACAAGTTCATGTTATCGTTTCATTTCTCATCTGTGGAGGCAATTTATATGGTGTCACACGATTGCACCCCAATTTCAGCTCATTCAAATGTTAGTCTTACGACACGGACTCTCTTGCAAAGGAGCTGCGGAGGAGTGCTCATAATGGAATTTAAATCAAGCCACGTCCAGAGCCTAATTCGGAATATCAGGAGGATCAGTTAGAGGTAATGACAGCCAGCCGTTTCTGTCCATTCTGTTAAGCCAAATATTTTGCCCTCTGTTAAAATATACCTGCTTCTCGAGGCCCAGTTGCTGGAGTTTGGCATTACATTGCATCCAATTGCATCATGTTGAACCTCTTTGAAGTTCCAGTGGCACTTCTTACCCTCGTATTCAGACTCGGCTTCCACTTCCTTGACCCAAATAAAAAAGACAATCGCAAAGAAAGAAAAAAAAAAACGAGTGATGCTGTTACAGTGACACATTCAAGAAACGGCCAATGTCACTCACTATCAATCACCCGTTTGAGCATCTTCTATGGCGGTTAAAACAGACTTGGTTTACAGTCATGTTCTCAAAAAGCTGGACTCAGATCTGAGGCGTTCCCTTCCTTTTGTCTGTCAGTTGATAACTCAACACTCACATCCGGATCCAGGGGGATTCACTTCAGATGATGTATGTCTGTCTCTCTGTGTTCTTGGTCTCTCTACTAATTTCTTATCTCACTCCATACATCATTTGATCTCACCCCTTCAATCCCAAGTGCACCTCCCTCTCTGTGTATTCCATTTAGCAACTTTTCCCTCCGACCCCTCCCCTCAGCCAAGTCTTCTACAACTCCTCCCCTCATTTTTTTTTGCTCCTTATCCTCTATCACTCTTTCACCCATGCACGTACTCGTGCTGTCTAACTCGACGGAGCAAGATATTGTGTGCAGACGCTGCCAGTCTCTGAAGAGTGAAGACGGCTAATGCATAGCAAACACTAACCAGCCAAGCTAGACATGCATAACACAAAAGCATGGTCTCTGGAATTATTTTTTTTGTGTGTAGTGTGTGTGTGTGTGTGTTGTATTTATATAGCGCTTTTCTAGTCTTAACGACTACTCAAAGCGCTTTTACATCATACAGGAAACATTCACCATTCACACACATTCATACACTGTGGCCGAGGCTGATGTACAAGGTGCCACCTGCTCATCAAATAAACACTCACACACATTCACACTCCGATGCGCAGCCATATATTCCAACAAGCCCCCGGTAGTTTGTAGAGCTCAGGCTGCTGACATACGTATTCAGTCAGGACCCAAATTATCGGCTTTCTCGCCAGGCGGCGTAATCACCCACAGGGACCTGTAAGCTGGAGAGAAGGATTGCACGAAAGAAACCTCCGGCTCTCTGAATATCTCTCACTCTTTCACACTGTTATCTTGTATTTGCCCTTGAAGTCATTTTCATATTCAATCAGAAGACGACGAGGAGGCATTTCACGTTGCTGAGCATCCGGGTCATTTGTACAAAGCTAATAGACACTAAGTGAAAAGGAAGCAGGACTGCTCTGTGAGTTTGCCAACATTTGGTAAATCCTGGAGCTTATGAATGTGACCCTGACGTTGCAAATGAACAAGTCACTCAGCATGCTGTGTAAGAAAGTACATTAGGTTGTTAGACTAACATTGCTAATACCCTTATGTGGCTTCAACATTGACACTTGCATCTTAGTCTGACACTGAATATATCCAAACAACATGGGTCGTGACAAACTCAATCATAAAGTTTCTACAAACTAAGTTTTCTTGGGATTATTGCCGGTGCCTGTGTGGTCGACATGTCCAGAAATAATTATTATAGTTATTATTATTTTGCATTTTGTATTTATTTGTTTACCAATGATTGGTGACTGACCAGCTGACGTATCGGGCCAAAATTTGCGTTTACATGTATCGGCATCCGCCAATACGTGGCTGCTGTGTTCAATGCGCGTCTTAAATGACAAAATCTAGCACTTTATTTTAATGGCTACTTTTAGGTTGTAAATCGTTGGTTACTTTTAAAATGAAGTATAGTAGAGTGTGCACTTTATTATGCTGCTCGCTTTTTGCAAGTGTGTGCAATAGTGTGTAATTTATGCTCAAATAATCATTTTTAGAATTTATTTTCAGAATTTTAATTATGCGTAAATATTTATTTTCTGTGTTTTCAGCACGTAACTCTTTTGGGCGAAGATACCTCACACAATAATTGAAAGACTATTGGCTGTGATACTTGCCAAAGGGGGGCAGTACAAGGTATTAACTCTGCAGGGTGCCCAAACTTTTGCAGACGCCATTTTTTTGTTTTCTGTTTTGAAAGCGTAAATGATGGAATTTTTTTTTTTTCATATTATACGAATGTCTAATCTGTCATGTGATGCCTTTTGGAGATTTTTCCATCTTTTCTTGGCTTCTTTATGCACAATACTACAAATGTTTACTCCATGTATAGAGGCTCAGTCCTTGTCGAAGCGGCCGCGGGTTTGGTTCTGACCTTTGGCCCTTTGCTGCATGTCATTCCAAATCTCTCTCCCACTTTCCTTTTAATCTGTCCTAACAATAAAGGCAATACAAGCTAAAAAAAGTCTTAAAAAAAGAGCCACAATGGTTCATAACCAGGTTTCTAAATTAAAAAACTAAAATTAAAAAACACCCGCCAACCAGCCAAATGCGGGTTGAAATTCATTTTACTCACTAAAACCTAACTAGCCAGTTTGGCCTGTGATGCAAGGGTATTACATGCATGAAACACACGGCTCTGTTTTCGGCTCGGCTATCCCCTGGCAGTACTTCCTACATTTCCCAAGAACACTGTGCTGTAATACTGCGTGATGACATTTCATACGCCCATTGGCTGCGCGCAGTTTGCGGTGAAACCAGCGCGAGAAACCATGGAAATGAACGGAGCCAGAGCAGGGAGCATAGACTGAAAGAGGAGTTAACTAGCTAGCTAACTAGTAAAGTAAAAGATTAGCAAAACTAAATGCGGCTGGGGGTGAGAAGAGGAACGGGGCAAGGGATGATGAAATCGAGAGAGAAACAAAGAAAAGAAAATGTAATGCCAAATGGGTGACGGGTCGTGAATGGCTTGTGTTTGATCACGAAAATGTTGAATTGTTTTGTCAGGATTGCCGCACGTACGGAAAAGAAAAAAACAAAACGAACAATTTCGTGGTAGGAACTAATAATTTTAAAGTCGAGGCAGTAAAGGACCATGAGAGTGCCTGAAGTCAGATGCAGATACTGTTTTGAAATGCCCACGCCATCGGAAAAAGGGCAGGCCTTTCACCGACTTCACATGGATGTGTGAGTAGGTGAATTAACGTTACTATTTACATGTTTCAGAAAAAAATTATTTAATACGATTCAGAGTGCTTCCATAGACACAGATTAAACTTTATGTTTGATGGTTTTCAAAAAGAATGTACTAAAATGAACTGTGTTGTAGGCGCTAACAGAAAATGAATCTTCTACATAACAGAGGATGAGAGAAGAAAGAAGAGGGCAAGATTATCAGGTGGCAAGTTCATCTCGGTCATGTCAGATGGATCCCTCGACAGTGCAGTGATGGAAGAAGAAATGGTCTTCATCAGGAGTGCCAGGGAAGGGAAGGTCAAAGTTGATTTTGTCAGGGTAAAAGCTGTCTCAAAGCCAGATGCTACAAATATAGCTGAAGCAGTGTGCAGTATAATGGAAAGTGGAGTCAGCACTGATTGGAAGAACAAGCTGGTGGCAATCACCACATGGAGCATCTGTAATGACAGGAGTAAACAATGGTGTTGTTACAAAACTGCGTGCAGACAAACCAAATGTGCTGGGGATCCACTGCATGGCCCATAAGCTAGAGTTTGCCTTCTCAGACGGAATAAGGAAACATGTGATGGCCAGGAAAGTTGAGGACCTGTGGAGTGGACTCTACACCTTATATCATAAGAGTGGAGTGAACAGGGCCAGCCTAAAGCAACACTTCAGGGAGCTACACATGAAGGCTTTGATGCCAACCAGAGTAGGTGGAACCCGGTGACTACCACATCTCTTCAAAGCACTTGACTATTTTCTCAGGGGATATGCTGGCATTGTACGCCACTTGGAGAAGGTATATTAATTTATTGCCTACAAAAACCAGCAGTGTAGATTGATTATTTAATGTTTGCTTTATTTTACTGTTAATCAGTTTTAAATGCTGTTTGCTATAATGCAGTTGTTTTGCTTGTAGTCCCAGGAGGCCACAAACATCAATGCTGTTCTGAGGGCAAAAACCAAGGGGTTCCTCAACATAAGCAAGGATGGTGGAGTGCTCCGGTTTTGCTGCTTTCTCCATGACACCATCTATCAACTGAGCAACCTCTCCAAGTCACTGCAGAGGTCAGTATCAACCATGGCTGAAGCTCAGAGCTGCCTTTCCTCCACTCAGGCTGTCATAGAAAAGTACAAGTCAAGGTACTTTTCATATATCCTACAATTTATGATTTGATTTTAGGTTGTGTTGGTGTGTTTTCACCTCAGTATAAATGCTATGCGGCTGACCAGTTTCCAGTACTGGCCAGAGGCAGACACAAGTTCAAGTTAGCAATTAAAAAGTAATGAACACATCTTTAGACATTTTATGTTTTAAGACAACTGCTTAACTTTATATTAATGTTTTCCCTTTTGTTCTCAGATTTTGGTGACTTCGGAACTCTTTTACTGCCTGCTGGAGTGGATGTGGAGTTGATCCCTGATCAATGGACAATTCTCAAGACTGAACTGTACACAGCAGGATTCAGCCAAGGTACTTGGAGAATGTTTGAGAAAAAAATCTCATACTGATGTACCTTATCAATAAAATTTTGAAACAAGTGTTTGAAAAGTTACCAAGCTCCACAGAAATGTCTAATATTGTGAGACAGTTTTATTTTGTTTATCAGGAATAAGAGTAAATGTCATTTGTTAAAGACGCAATCCAAATTTGATGCCATATTTTAATAACTAAAGTTGCATTTGAAAATGTATAATTGTTTGCAAGTGCATAGTGCATATTGTTTGTATCACACTGCTACAGGAAACTTTGAGAAGACTTGGCCTACTGTGAACAGAATGCTGCGCCATCGGTGTCCTGATGTCCTTGATCTGTTCGATGCTCTCCTGACCCTCCCTGCAACTACAGCTGACTGTGAAAGAGGGTTCAGTGTTATGAAGCAGGTAAAGAGTGACTGGCGCTCACACCTAAAAGGTGAAACGCTCTCTGACCTCCTTAAAACCCAGTTGTGCTCACCTGACATCAAAGACTTTGATCCAACCAAAGCCATTGAGATCTGGCATGCTGACAGTTTGCGCTCACGCAGGCCTGACTTTGTGCGCAAACATGGAACAAAAGAAGGGTGGCTCAGATTCTGATGGCACCACCTCTGAAGAAGAAGAGCTCTGAAGACATATGATTAGATAGATAGATAGATAGATAGATAGATAGATAGATAGATAGATAGATAGATAGATAGATAGATAGATCCCAAACTTGTAATGAAATGTTTGAACTTTCTGTGTATATTTTGTTGTATTTATTGTACTGTATATGTATTTTTCATGCATAATGTTAATAAAATGAACAAATGCATTCAGTGGCACTCATAATTTGGCTAGTGGTAGTTCTAAATGGCTGGTAACTTTAGAAAGATCAAAAAAGTTAATTTAGAACCCTGTTCATAACATATATAGAGATTTCTAGAGTCTATTTTAGTCTTATTTAATGTACAGTAATGTACAGTTTTTATTTTACTGTAAGAACGGTACTTCTTTGTTTGACACTTGTTTATGCTACTTGTACAGTTATCTATCTCTGCTCTCGTCTTTGCTGTTGCAAACAAATGAAGGTTTTTTATCTTATCTTTTCTCATCTTAAAAAAGAAATAAATGTCAGACCGACTGACTGACTATGTGCACTATGTTTAGAAAACAATAAGTTTTTAGAAATAACTCACAATATATTGTCTATATAAGTGTATAATTCAAGTTTTGTTTTGAAGAAGGAAAAGAAAATATCCATACTATCAATTTGCATTACTTCTAGAATCGCAATACAAATCAAATCAGGGGAAAAAAAACATATCATCATACTATAACCTCATACAGTACTTCATCAAAAGAATGACTATGATGGAACGATCCTACAAAATAGGAGCAATGGAACAATCATGACACGCCACGAAGGTACAGCATCAAGAGCCAAGTCACCTAACCAATAGGAAAACTGAGACTAGCATATAACAATAAGCTGATTTGAAAATGGTTTAACTACAACATCAATAATTCGCAATGAAAAAAGAGGGGGATAAGTAAAAAGCTCCTTGCTTATACAGTTGATGGCCTTATCCGTCATCAGCAAGGCGGAGTGCCATTTGTTTCTCCTGTGGCACACACATGCTTGATCTACTTGAGCTGGCATCCATCACAGCAAGCTGCCAGTCTTAAATTGGCTTTTGCATTACAACAAGGGTAATGCTCACATTGGATGAGAGGTGTTCAAGCTAAGACAGGGGCACCCTCAAAGCAACGCATGGCATGTGTTTCGCATATGGAGGGATAAGGCACGGGCTTGTGTTAGACTCAAACAAAAGTCTGTTGTTGGCGATGTAGGCGGCACAATATACGTCCGCGATACAGCAAATTGTTCCATTTCAGAGAGAGAGAGAGCGAGAGAGAGAGACCTAGAGGATGTTGAATTGCCCATTTCATTATTGATAAGCATCCCAGGCAGAGTCAGTCTTCCCGCATGATTGACAGCTGAGAGTCAGCCACTGATTTTCCACATGAGAGGGAGAGGCGAGTCAAGCAATGAGGGATGTGATGGTCCAATTTCACTTCAAATGGAGCACAAGATACAGGAAGACAGGCAAAGTGAATACATATCATGGTACTTTTCATAATGCAAGTAATTCAAAGTAATGTCGGATAAATAACAGATTCCGCTTTGCATAATGTTAAGCCATTTGATGGTGGTGGTGTGTGTGTGTTTGTGTGGGGGGGATTAATTTTGGAGGCAGTGAAACGAAAAAACACATCCAATACAATCTTAATAGAACTATTCTATTAAGAAGCAATCAGATGTAAAGCAAAGCATATTAATAAATAATAATGATGAGTAATCACGCCTCTGTGATTTCACTGAGCACTTTTTTTTCTTCTTTTTCACACATCCAATTATGAACAGTGACATTCTGTAAGAGGCCTGTTTTCCAACCCATACAGCATGAGGATGAATTTGAACTCAGTCAAAATCAGACAGATGAATACACATTAGCAGGTGAGGAGTAAACAAACAAGTAAAGACTTAATGTAGTTCAGATTTTGTCTTTGGGATTCATAGTGCTTCTGAATCATGCCATCATCTAATAATGATACTGTCACACAGATATTCTAGAGGCTCTTTGAGGGTCTTTAATGCACTGAAAATAAGCATGTGCTACAATAAAAGCCTGTATTCACAGACTGCGAGATTTAAGTGTGCAGTATGAACAAAGAGATGACGTCTGTGGTAAAAGCCTGAGATTTTACAGCAACATTAGTGATTGTGTGAGGGTGTACCACAGAAATAAAATTAATAAAAATGACATTTAACTGTTTGCCGTGGTCATTTGATTACTACAAAACAAAATGGTGATGGTTGTTAGTAATGTTGTTGTGTTGTGTCAGTGAAGTAAAAGTTTTTTTGCAGCCAATGTAATTCAATAGGTAACTACAGACAGTTAAAGAAATGGAGTGAAGGATACCAGTGAAGGATATTAGAAGGACTTTTCCGGTGATGGCTGAGCATTAATGCACAGCCTATTGTACTTTAACCAATTATTCATAAACATTTAAGCTAAATGGCTATAATTTAATGGTTTGATTATGCAAATTCTTTTATTTTGAGCTTGATTCTGGAATTGCAAACAAAGGCTACTGTACCAAATATTAACATTGATTTTCTCAGGTGTTCAAATACTTATTTGCAGCTGTATCATACAAATAAATAGTTAAAAAATCATACATTGTGATTTCTGGAATTTTTTTTAGATTATGTCTCTCACAGTGGACATGCACCTACAATGACAATTTCAGACCCCTCCATGATTTCTAAGTGGGAGAACTTGCAAAACAGCAGGGTGTTCAAATACTTATTTTCCTCACTGTATATATATATATATATGTATAGTATATATATATATATATATATATATATATATATATATATATATATATATAAATATCATTAAAAATAAGGGTTTGCTTTTCATTGGAATGTCTGGTAGAGCTCAGTAATAGCATTGTCCAATTCTACCGTAACTGCTTTAAGTAAGTTGATTTAAATGTAACTGATTGTGTTAAATGGGCATGTGATATTGTGATATTGTGACCAGTCATGCAAAAATTAATACATTTATAGAAATGTCTTTCTTGTTGCAGATATTACTGTTTTCACTTGACGTAATTGAATATCTGTTGGAAATGTGTATTAGTGCTCGTCACTGTTGAGACCAAAGGAAGAATGCAAGTTGGTGATACGGACCCTAGTCTGTGTGGGATGATCTTTCCGTAATAACTCGGGGCTCCAGTAGGTAGATTGCACTCCTCTTCCTCACTTATTACATAGACAAGTGAAGGCAAGAGCTGCGTGTGTTTTATTCATCTGTCTCCGTCACCATTTCCCCTGTTTCAGGGCACAACAATACCGTCCCAACACATTACTTGCAAGCCCCTGCTTTAAATCATAATTATCATCATCAAATATCATGTCATTGTCCAAGGAATCAATATCAAATTGTATTGTGATAATAGTAGTGATAGTAGTTACACTCAAGATATTTACCATTTGATAACAATCCATCAAATAACTATCAGCATTTCACTAAAAAACTAAAATGTCAACTTCACGGTGGCACTACAAGAAAAGTCAGAGAAACACAGTAGGATTCATCTTCTGAGAACCATAAATGTCTGTACAGAAACGTTTGGCAATGCATCTAATAGTTGAGATATTTCAGTATGTATCCATTCCGAGTCATGCTGCTAGCGAGCATGGTTAAACACGTTGGTGCTGGAATCAGCTGTACTATAATGGTCCTCATGGTAAATTCAGCATACTGTGTATTTTAACACCAGTAATTGCATCAGTACATGATAATCATATACTACTGGTCCGGGTCTCTTTTTACCTGAAAAGCTGTTCTCATTCACAAATTATACTAATTCCTCCAATCACTCCTACTTTGCAGGACAGATGTTTGGCATTAATGCTGCCATGAAACTGGCACATGAACTTCCAAAAAAAACTTAAAGCGTTTTAGTGCCAACTTGATGCTGCACTAGTAGGGGTAACTAAAACTTCAGCCAATAAAGACAGCAATCCCGTCTTTTCTTTCCATCCTATCAAATCAAATTGTCTTACCCTCCATTGTTAATTGCTCATTGATCCCTCACTGACCTATCTCACATCATGTTAAAAAGTAATATTACATTTTATGGGACGTTTAAAAGCCTGGACAGGAAGGGGTTATGCTATCTTAATGTGAAAAAGTATGTGAAGGCATTGTTAAGCAATAGAGAGACAATAGAGAGACAGACTATTATTAAATAGTGGGTAATGAGCATTTCTGTTAAAAAGGGAAACTCTTACTTGTATTTATGCAATTAGCACTTTAGAAATGTGCATTAGACAATCGTTAAACATAGGAGATGTGTTGACGTTGCACCATCAGCAAACTGAGAAATAGCTTACTAAAGCATGATAAAATATACTCATGGAAAACAGGGCCTGTTTCTATTACAAGCCTGGCTTTGTCTGCAGTTTGGATAAATAAAGGCCATGTCCACTTCATGAAAATTCACAGTACACAGTGAGCCAGTTAGGGTGAACTGGAACCTTACAGCTGGCCCTGTGTCACTCTTTTTAAACTAGTCCTCATCATCCACTTTTCTTTAGCACCCACTCTCGCTACTGTACCAGAGCCAAGCAACGGCTTTGTTGGACTGCGTCCTGTCTGCCTCTCTTGTCCTGGCATGTTCACAGTGGTGGCTTTGTACCAGGCAGGCTTTATCTGCCTCCATGTGGAGCACGCTGCCTCTGGCATTCAAGATCCACCGGCATGTGTGGACAGCCAAGCCGTTCCTGCCATTTGGTGTAAACAACAGCGGGAGCTCTGTCAAGGCCGCCTTCCAGTGGATGTAGATAACTGCAGATGTGACGAGCATGGAGGGACTTTTATCCCAGGCCCTATCCAGTCCACCTGACCCTGAACCCGGAGCGAAATGATGAGGAAAACATGCTGGGGCTGGGATGCGGACACTTCTGCTTCTGTAGACCGTGCTCTGTTTGTCAATGAGGCAGGACTTACTGGTAGCAGGGAAATGGACTGTTGAAGAGATCAGCTCATCCTTGCTGGCTCCCATGTGTGCTGTCTGGGCTACTTTGATTCCACGGACCAGGTGAAGCATGTAGACAAGCAGGAAACATCTCACTTAAAAGCCAAGCAGGTTATTCAAAGTAAAATTCTGAATCTTTTCAATAATAAATGTCAAATATCTCATGTGGTCTCTACCTACTACTTACTACAATGGCAGATACTGTAGGTCCATTGGAATTATGGTAATTTGCTCACACGGTTAATATTATCAAGGGGGGATCAACTCAGAGAATTGAGAACATCAAATGCTGACTCATGAGCATAAAGTCATAAAGTCACTGTAATTTGCCTTTATTGGTTTGTTTTACAGTACAAGAGTGTGTATCAGTGAGAGAACATACAGTGCAGACTGCACTACAAGTTGAGATGACCCAACCAGATGTTTCATCACTGTTCTTGTTTTCCCCAAGAAGAAAGACTGAAACTTGGCAATGAAACACGAACACACAGGTAGGAAGAGGGGGAAGAGATCAAAAAGAAGAAAGCAAGCAGGTAAACAGATTTACGCTGTTGACACGGAAACTGGAAAAATAAGGTTTATGAGTTTAGCGTACGCTGCTGCCATTGTGCTGATGAAGTCACCTGGGTACTCGAAAACAGAATCAACACAGAGAATCCTCGCTCCCAAAATTGTGTGTGTTAGATGTTACAAGGTGCAATTCTTACCAAAGTGAAATTACCCACACATGTGTTTGAAAATGCGTTTCCACATGTCTGTATGTAAGGGAATCAGGATGCAATGTTTTATAATCTCACTTTCACTATCAGACTCAAAATATAGTGCCCTGCTGTTAGCTCAGGAGTGGTTGGAGAGACATTGTTTTAATGGAACTAAAGTACAGTGGTTCTCACTAATGCATGGACATGGTTGTCAACAGGCTTTCAGCTGCTGTACCACAATTAGAGCTCTGTCACTCGTCGGTGGATGGCTAGCTTCCCATCGCACTGAATTACAATGCTGTCAAGTGTCTCATATTACTTATGAGGTTGGCAGCACACAGCCATTCCCAAAATATCAGGGCTGGTACTGACACCGAACAGTTAATGCACACTGCATATTCAAAAGTCTGTCATAAATAATCTGCAGTGAGCTGAGTGCATGGCCATAAATTTGCCTTTTTTGCTACTAAACCAACTCAAGAGCAGAAAATAATGTAACTTACCCAAGATTTTTTTTTTTATAATCCTGCATAAGCATGTCCACATAAACATCGGCTAACAAGTGTTAGTTTTAATAAAGCTATAACTATAGCTCATTAACAGTGTGAGATTGCTGGCTCCTTCGGAACATGCTTTTTAATGACCCCCGTGGGACAGATCATCTGCATATGCAACAGGGATCTTTTTATGTAGAATAGCACAGTCTCTTGGGCTTGCTGGGAATTGGCAACAACCAGGCATGCACCTTCAAAACCCACTTAACACATACATGGGTGTGCACATGCACACACACACACCCCGCCATAAAACACCCATTTCAAAATTGCAACTGCAAGGCTAACAAAGACGGGTCTCCAAGGAAACAAATCTACTCTGGAACAACGCTCCCTTCAACAATAGCTTGAACTTTTGACATTCCCCTTAAATGACATTTTATTTCTCTATGTACTTACATGATTTTTTAATTAATCATTTCAATAATTGGTAGACTGTACTGCTTTTTTCAGAAACATAGTGTGCGCTTGGCTAAAAGCATTATGAATACGGTGTAAAATCAAGGTTTGCAAAGAGCAGACCTTTGTGTGTCGCATAATAGATGCTAATGTCAAAAGCATACTGTCAATGGCAGTTGCTAAAATAGATGTGTTATTCTCACACATATACATAGGTGGTGGGATCTAGTGCTACAGTGTAAATACACAAAAATCTTTATTCATCTACCAAGATGTAAATGTAAATGTGCTGTATTTATATAGTGCTTTTCTAGTCTTAACGACTACTCAAAGCGCTTTTACATCATACAGGATACATTCACCATTCACACAGATTCATACACTGTGGCCGAGGCTGCCGTACAAGGTGCCACCTGCTCATCAGATAAACACTCACACACATTCACACTCCGATGCATTGTTATAGGGCCCGCCCCGGGTTATGCGCCATTCTTACATAAAATAGTTCTTAATATAACTGTGGGATCCCAGGCAAAAGCCTGTGGAAAAGAAGAAAAATGGCACATATCTCCTGTGTATAGAGCTATATAAAGGCAGCACAGACAGCCAAAGTGGAGGTGTAGTGTATAGAGTTGTATAGAGGGAACACAGACAGCCAAAGTGGAGGTGTAGTGTATAGAGTTGTATAGAGGGAACGCAGACAGCCAAAGTGGAGGTGTAGTGTATAGAGTTGTATAGAGGGAGCGCAGACAGCCAAAGTGGAGGTGTAGTGTATAGAGTTGTATAGAGGGAGCACAGACAGCCAAAGTGGAGGTGTAGTGTATAGAGTTGTATAGAGGGAACGCAGACAGCCAAAGTGGAGGTGTAGTGTATAGAGTTGTATAGAGGGAACGCAGACAGCCAAAGTGGAGGTGTAGTGTATAGAGTTGTATAGAGGGAGCACAGACAGCCAAAGTGGAGGTGTAGTGTATAGAGTTGTATAGAGGGAACGCAGACAGCCAAAGTGGAGGTGTAGTGTATAGAGTTGTATAGAGGGAACGCAGACAGCCAAAGTGGAGGTGTAGTGTATAGAGTTGTATAGAGGGAACGCGAACGCAGACAGCCAAAGTGGAGGTGTAGTGTATAGAGTTGTATAGAGGGAACGCAGACAGCCAAAGTGGAGGTGTAGTGAGTGTTCAACTCGACGCGTATCTCACAAATCACAGCGAAGACTAACTTCAATGTTCCTAGTTGTTATTGATTTTATTATTGATTACTCTTTCTTGTCATGCCAAGGATGGAGAGACCAAATTGGAAAAGCTCGACAGCAAAAGGAAACTACACATTTACATAAGAGAATACAATATGTCAAGAATGAATGAAAATATGTCACCATTTTGCAAAATATATACAAAGTTTGGTGTCCATATAACTCTATATGTGCATGCAATATGGCAACATTGATATAATAAATGCAGTGGACATACAGTATATGCCAACAACATGCTTTTAATGGCCCTCTTGGAACAAATCAATGCCATTTTGTCGTACGTCAGGTACAACCAGAGCACATCTGTTTTACAGATACAGCTGGCAAAACCATTAGTATGTCGTCAATGGAAGGCATGGAGGACGCAACGCACTTCCTTTCAGGTCTGCTGAGTATTACTTGAAGACATCTGGACGTGTGCGCACAAAAGAAGAAGGAATGTTGCCAGATAGTCTAATTCCTTTAGTGCTTAAGGACAATGTAATTGCATAAAGGCTGTCTTTTTCACGTTAATGGTTGTGATGTGATTTTTCTGCTCTGCTGTGAAATGAAAGCCTGTCCGAGTTTCTATTTGTCAGTCCCCAATGTGTTTTCTGTGCTCCACGTATATGTAAACAGATTTATTTCAGTTTTGGGCTGTTGTATGTGACACAGGCATGACAAATGGTGCAAAGACCCCACTGGTCTGTCCATTTATCCATTTGTTTTTCTGCATGTGTTCGAAAAGGTTCTTGAGAGGATTTGGTGAAAACAGTAGGCTATTTGGCTGCTTGTTATTCTGTCACTCTGGAGCGATTGGCTTCACTAAGCGTCATTAGCATGCCTTATTAGCTTCTCTCTGTAGAGTTTGAAAGGTGGCCCATAACGATTAGGGTCCATTTGTGTAACTGTGGCATCTAAAACAATATTCTAAAATGATTTTGCATAGCCCTCTTTTTTTTCTTTTGTAATTACATAACCACATTTGACTGTGGCCTAGCCTTTCTGATTTATTTTATTTACATTTTGTATTAGCCTGGTGTTGTGCTTAGGCGTCCAAGGGGCTTTTTTCATTTCATGTCAACTGCCATCACAAGCCTCGCTCTTCGGGTCTTGGAGACCCTTGTTTCTTTTTGTATATGTTCCACCACAATCCCGCCTCAACCATCGGGGCCCAAGGACCTCAGAGGCCAAGGCCACGTTAGCAAAAAAATAAGATTGAATACAGCAGGGTCTCTGGGACCTGGAGGACAACACAAGGGTTAAACTTGTCTTTGCACTTACTCATAATCAACTTAAATGCTAATTAACGTCTGACTTTTTAAACTTTTTAATGGCTTTTGTCTTTTTGTCTTTTGGTTGTTTTCCTACTGCCTATGTCCTACGTTGTGTTTCCCTTTAGCAAAGATTAATTTGATTATTATTATCACTGTCTTATATTGTTCTGAACTGTTTTCAATGAGATCCGATCATCAAGACGCGCAGAGAGGGAATATTTAAAGATGGAACAAGATGTTTAGTGTTTGAATATCAATGTGAAAAAAGTAGGAAATGCATGACAGCACAGTTGTGACCAGGTGTAATATTCCAATTTTTGGATGCATAATGGCACACTTGTCATTGTTGAAACAGCATGAGAAGCAACGGTTTAGAAGGGTAAGGCTCGGTTGTCATTTATCAATATGCATATTGTAGCTAAATCCCTTTAATCTACTGTAACTGAAAAAAGCACATCTAAGTATCTGCAATGGTCATTAATTTGGTCTTTTCTGAGCAAATTTACTAAGCTTTTAATGCCACTTCTATCAGGGCAAAGCTACACATTTGATATTAATGTATGAGTTGAATGAGGAAACAATTTAATCCAGAACTAAAGGGTTTAACACTCACTAATGTCAAAGCTAATCCAGAAATCCAAAATGTATCCCAAAACCCACATGTAAGCAATCCTGCTTTTGGGATCCCCCTTCAACTCATGCACACCATGGAAACGTACGATTAAAGTGAAAGAGCAATTGCGTTATTTAGATATTTAGCTGTAATTCATTTGAAATCACTCCGACTACATTTAAGCATTTTAATATTTTAATACTATGTCTCTTAATTGTATTTATCCATCACTGCATATACAGTACATGATCATCTACATTCTGCTTCATGCACATGTGTTTCTGCTTTGCAATAGCTTTGCGTTTCATTTTTCTTTTATTTGTTGATATCAGCATGAAAGCAAGTAATTAGCCCAACTATATGTATATTATAATAGAATTACATTCCAACATTAATGAAACTCTCTTACAGTATATCCAGCACAGTGTTATGTAAGGGAAGGTCTTTGTGACACGACGAGAGGGTTACAGACGATGCCAAAAGAGAACATTAGAAAGAAAATGCCACGTTAACCCCCTGACAGCCCAGTCGGATTAATGCTAAACAGAGCAGGAAGAGAAAAGAACTCATGAAACTGAGTCAGAGCAGAGCATTTCTACCATAGTCTGAGCAAACACAAAGTCCAAATCCTAAAGTAAAAGACATAGATTGGTCTATGCGCCTCTTCGTCTGCTAAAGTTGAAGAGGAAACTGTTTTGAGTGGAATTGAAAAAGCACATGTCATTAAATGAGGGTGGGCCACTGCAGCTGTGTCAGTGAATAGTAGGCCTGTAAAAGCAAATTGGACTCTGTTTTGATGCCGACTGATGGTCCAGTCTGAGCAGGCCGCATGGTCACTGGGGAAACTGCCTTCACTCACTTTGCACACCATTGTTTCCCAGTCCCCGCCACATAAATGCCAGAAATGGTTGACATAAATCCACCATTCATGGTGTGACAATGGATACCCATAGGGGTTTTCATTTAACCCTCCTGTTGTCCTCGGCTCAAATTGATCCGTTTTCCTATATTAATGCTATTTTTAACTACCCAATTGTAATTCCCCAAAATAACATGATTGATTGCACACAACGCTCTTTGGCAAGTACAAATCTCTACTTTCATTAATTTTGGGGTGTCTTATTCCTTTAATTGTAGTCTAAATAATTCCTAATTTCTGCTTTTCTAACTCAAACAATAGGTATAATTTCCTATAAATGAGTATATTGTAAAACTATTTAATAAGTTAGTGTTACGTAGTGTTGAAAACGTCAATAAAGTAGCAAACATTGAAAAAAAAACATTTTACAAGAAATCAGTTGAAAGACTACCATATAATGACATTCATCACAAGTGTTAAAAGTATTAGAAAAAAAAAGTGTTACCCACTTAAATTACACAAGCTCTACCCCGACAAGCTACCAGTGAAAATTGCTGCTTACACGTCATCAGTGCATCAGTATTAATGTAATCAAATAATGTTATATATGATAATACATGATTACAGAGGCTGTTTATCTGCATAATGAGCACTTCTACTTTTAACACTTTTAGCACATTTTGCTGATAAAAATTTTAATGCTACACTTTTACCCAAAAGTATGAAGTATTTCTCCATTGTTGTACTTTTACTCAGGTAGAGGATCTGAGTACTTCCACCACTGTGTTTCTTTGCAGAATGGATGAGTTTGAAATATTTAAGGGAGAATTGGCCAAAGAGAATGCCTGATGATTAGATGGAGAGCTGCAGTTGGCGGGTGCTTACTGCAGGTTGTGTGAACCAGCAAACATTTAACAAGTCATCAAAGAAAGCAACCCGTATTTCTCTACTGTCATTTAACCCCTCATGCCATGCCGACATCATGAGCTCTGATCACTGATGCTGTAGTCATATCCGGACGCTATCTTAGCCGTGTAGAAAAGGCTAACAGCCTACTTACTGTTTCAACAGGTATTTGATAAAAAGGAATGTACTGCAACCTCAGTGCAATGTTTTACTCCGGAGGTTAGTGTTTCAGTCTTGAAAGGAAATATCCATCCAACACACATCTCTGCTGAAAGCCCGATTTGGAGTTTGTTTGACATTCAATTGTTTTATACATGGCTACTGTCTTTAGTAGTCATACTTTTTTTTTTATGTGGGCATGGGGGTGGCAAAGTAGTAGTAGTAGCTACATTTTTCGTTTTTCTTTCAAATCACAGATACTGTTTCTAATGGCTGAATCGAAAGTACATATTTTTAAATGACAATGCAGGAAGTAGTGTGACACTCACATATGTGAAGGTCGGGGTGGTGGTGGGTGGGAGTGTAACGTGTAGGGCTTGATAGTGGAGGCCATCCTGTCTCATACCAGGGATGAGTAAAGGCTTTTTTGTCTTGCTCTTTGTTACTTGCCGTATAACCATGATGACATTATGTGCATAACCTTAACCAAGTGTGTTAGCTTCCTAATGTGGTTGTGACAAGACAAGATTTTACACTATTTTAAAGAAAACTTCAAGTAAGAAATATGACTGGAACATATGTATGTTACAATGTAACCAAGCATTTTATTGCAGCAGTAAACAAGGATGTAGGCTGCTCTTGTATTGATTTATGACCACTGGAAGACGAGGGGAGAACATTTCTTTTTTTAATATGAACCCCCAGCCTGCCTGTGGTCCCCCAGTGGCTATAATTGGGTATCCTGCTCTGCCTTTGAGAAAATGAAAGCTCAGATGGGCCGATCTGGAATTGTCCTCTTGTGATGTCATAAAGGGGAAAGATTACCTCCTCTTTTTCTCTCATAGGACCTTTAACCCTCATGTTGTCTTCCCGTTAACCATGAACTTGCCCTTCTAGGTCAAAATTTAATTTGTTTTTTATTTACTTTTCTGATGTTTTTGTTGCTTTTTCTGATTTATTTGTCAGTTTTTCCATGCTTTTAGCGCTTTTTTAAAACCTGAGCTGGTTTAATAATAGGTCTTATTCTTGGAATTCATGGTCAACAAACCTCATTTATATCAAATTATACATACGTTTTTATTTAAAAAGACAGCAATTATGAATTATTTTGACTAATAGTTACTAATAGTTAATACTCAGATGGGTATATGTCCAAGTTTAGTCTGGATACTGTTTTGAAACCATTAAAAAAAATTAAATCTATAAGAGTAAATAAAACACCCAAAAATTTAAATAAAAGTTATCATTAATTTTACCTGAAGAATGTTGTATGGAGTCAGCCATGTTATTTGTGGGCAATTTGGTTGAAAGAAATCCATATTTCTGATATAACGTTCTTAGAAACGGGTCAATATTAACCGAGAGGGGTTGGAAATAAGGGTTAAAAAAACAGAAAAAGAGTGTGATCTGCATGAGTCAGCACCCCACTGAACTGCATGCAGCTGTCCATATATGTGTTGAGATAGAGAGAAAGAGAGGTGGTACGATATCGCAAGCCATTTTTTTTATCTCATCACACTTCTACTTCCTAACCATCATATTTTAACCATAATTTAATTAAACCACAATTGCAGTATTTTTCCAAAAGCATTATCCATAAATGGACCTGGCCTTTTGCAGGTTTTTGTATTAATGTCTGTGTATGTATGTATATATGATAGGTAAAAGTGTAATAGACTACACTGTACATATGCAAATGTCAGTCTAAAAATACAAACATTTTAAACATATAACCTATATATGTATCTTTAAAATGTAAACTTTAGTACAGTATTCTGTAGTACATAACAAAAGACTGTGACATGCACATTTCTAACTGCAGTGCAACCACATACCTCTATTTAATTGAGAACTTTTTCTGAATTGGGAGTGTGGGAAACAAATGTGGGCAATGAGACCATCTGGTTATATGACATGCGAGACGTGAAGCTGTCACTTGTTACAAACCTGATGTAAGTAAATCTCTTCAGTTTTTCTCACATTTAAGGACTATTTTTCTGCCGTGCCGGCAAAACTATTTTCTGCAGCGAATCAGCAAACCCATCTCCCATTTCACACTTGCACACCAGTGATCTCCACATGCACTAGCAGTGAAAGCATGAATGTAATGAATAATGCATAGATTCTCATTTGCGCATTTGGATAGTATTGTACAGTAAGGCGTGCGCCCAGGTCACATGGAGAATCAATAGTTTCTATTGGGTTTTTACATATTTGGTATGACTTATTGACAGGAAAATTGAATGGAAGTAATGCCAGTGCTAAGCCAATAGATAACCCTAACAAGCAGGACGGCCTTGTATGTAGTCTGTAAATGAGTTAGATTTGGCCTCCATACTGTAGCAGATAGGAAAGGCATTAGAGATGACACATGTACCTTTTTGGATAAAAGCCTATTGACTTTCCTGGAAACAAATCTAAAGAAAATAATGTGTTTATTTGTGTTATTTACAGTGTTTTTTTTTTTGTTTCCTCTGATTGCAAAGACGTGGGAGACCAATTTTTAAAAGCCAAAAGTCCCATTCATTGTTATTCTTATCCTTCATCCTTCATTTGTTCATTTTTTTTTCATAGTCATATAGCAATGTTTAAATTTATCTGACCTCCCCGCAGCAGACATATCCTGGTAGCTTGTCCTGAAAGAAATATGTCTTTAACTTGATTGTGAATTACAGGGCTAAGGTTATACAAGCGTTATTACACAAGAAGACCAGGCAACCCAAAGATGTGAAGAGATGGCGTAGGCCACATCAACCAGCTCCGACTGGGGGATCCCGAGGCGTTCCCAGGCCAGGTTGGAGATATAATCTCTCCACCTAGTCCTGGGTCTTCCCCGAGGCCTCCTCCCAGCTGGACGTGCCTGGAACACCTCCCTAGGGAGGCGCCCAGGAGGCATCCTCACCAGATGCCCAAACCACCTCAACTGGCTCCTTTTGACGCAAAGGAGCAGCAGCTCTACTTCGAGCTCCTCTCGGATGACTGAGCTTCTCACCCTATCTCTAAGGGAGACGTCAGTCCCCCTCCTGAGGAAACCCATTTCAGCCGCTTGTACCCTGGATCTCGTTCTTTCGGTCATGACCCAGCCTTCATGACCATAGGTGAGGGTAGGAACGAAAATTGCCCGGTAGATCGAGAGCTTTGCCTTCTGGCTCAGCTCCCTTTTCGTCACAACGGTGCGATACACAGAATGTAATATCGCACCAGCTGCTCCAATTCTCCGACCAATCTCACGCTCCATGGTCCCCTCACTCGTGAACAAGACCCCAAGGTACTTAAACTCCTTCACTTGGGGTAAGGACTCATTCCCTACCTGAAGAATGTACTCTTTAAATCTGTGATAAACTTATATTGAGGCAAATAACCAAACCAACTATAACCCACTTATATAGTAACTAGGGATAGACCGATTATCACCCCTGGCTGATTATTGGGCCGTTTTTGGCAGTCTGTATTATCATTATCATTATTTGTTATTGTATCTGTTTTGGTGTGTTATTTGCCTGATAACTGATGAAAAAGTGGTCTCCTTTGGCCCGGCTACGGCTCTGTGTGTGTCTTTGTTAAATAACTACATAAAGCATTTAAACTAAGTTTTGTCTTGGAGCTTGTAATGTACCAAAATCGTAATAATCTTAATAAGATTTTCATTTTGTGAATGCATATTGGTTTCATTAACTAATTACTAATAATCGTATTGGTACCGGCCTTATGAAAACCACTATCGGCCCGTCCCTAATAATACCACTTATGTTGTATAAAAAACAGGTAGTACACTCACCTTGGCAAATTCTAACTGCTACTGGGGCTTGCTGCCTCGGGTGCAGCCACATCCTTCAGAGGGTGCTGCTGGCATGATAGCGAAAACACAATACATCACACTACACAAAGACGGACTTACTCTGTGCACAGCTTTTCTTTATTAATAATTACCATGTTGTATATGAGAGAGAAAAGAATTTAATCAAGAGGCATGATTCTCCTGGCATGCTGTCAAAATGAACAGAAGGTAAGGAATGATGAAGAGAAGATCTGGGATAAGGGAAATGATATGCTTCTCACTCATGACACAGGAGGGTGCGTATGTGGTCTAAATTGTAATTTAGCTAGTATGCCAGTATATGCACACATACACATACAGCATTTGACAGCCAAGGAATGACATGCTAATTGCAGCTGCTGGTTAAGAGCAGCCTTTCACAGTAAAAGGAAGAACTCAACAATGGTTGATAGGAATTTGTCTTCCTGCCAGAGCTGTCGAGCTAGACGAGGAGGCTCAGCAGACACAGTGTTTCCATTGATATACATACATTGGTGGTGTTTATGTTTTTTAACAAGAAATGCATACAAATTAAAGATTAGAGTGTCTTGTTTATTGCTAAGGACATATGGTTAAATTTAAGTTCAAATTATTAATTTAAAATGCAATAACAATCCCTTTTTCACCAATCATTTGATGTTAGATGACAACAAGAAGAAACCCTAGATGGCTGAAGGGGGATTTTACAACGATATTGAACGTGCCAGAACTTTACGAGCCAAACTGAAATGCACCACTCAGTCCTGTCACTGTGTCTCCAACAGCAGCCGTGTCCATGCTGTCACAAAGTCTCCTATGTGCCTTTAGCTGGAGACTGTTGGACATCCCAGTGTCAGCTAACGTTAATGGCATGCTAACGTTACCAGCAGTAGGGGGGGGGGGCATTTTTGACCGCACTTGAGTATTCAAATATTCATATCCAGCCATAATCTTTAACCAATTCATTATACATTGTTCCATTCATAGTCTTTAGGTTAGCTTGCAAGCTGGAAAAATACTTTTCAAACCTCATAGAGCTGTGAAATTGATATGCATCATATTAGCATGCATTCTTTATTTTTGATCATCATGCCCACATAGGTGTGTAAATGCAGACCTCATATATATTGTTGGAAATTGTTCATGCTAGAAATGTGAGTTCACAATTTGTTTTCATGTTGAAACGAAAACACCTTCATTTGGAGAAGAAAAACTATATATGTAATTGAAATTCTGCTTATTCAAAGTGTAGCATTGGCAATTATTTGAAAATGGCATCCAGATTACATTTGTGATAGAAAACAATCTTCACATTTTGAAAAAAAGTTATTATAATTGCAGCCAATATCCATAATCTTCTGTTTGCATTTCTCTGGGTTCCTCACTATGTTCCCTGTGGCTCTTCATTTGAATTAATCAGGAACACACACACACTCACACACACACACACACACACACACACACACACACACACACACACACAGTTTGGATGCTATTTCTTCCCGGTAAAACAATTATACTGTTTCAGCCTCGTTTCCCAGTCCCAGCAATAGGAGCTGTTCTGGTCACCAAAACACTAACATGTCCTCACAGATCCAAACATACTGTATGCACTGTACAACATGGGAAAAAAAATGGGTGTTGTACACAACAACGTAGATTTAAGGTATATTTGAACTGACTAATTTAATCATGACACACTTAAAGAAAAGTTAAGAGATCACCAAAGTTAAATTCATCTTTGGGGAACATGTACCATACATACCTAATTTGACATGACTATACAACATCAATAGTTGCTATCTTACAAAAAAATAACTTTTAATACATTTTGACCGTATAATGGTGCTAGAGGAAAAACTAGCACCCATCTTGTGATTGGATGGCACAGCCAAGGGGCGGAAAGTGGGAGATCCCCTTCCCTACGTCATACCTGACCTGATTTTTGACAAAATCTGACAAAATATGTCTGCAGAAACACAAAGAAAGATAAACAATGAAAACTCAATATGGCCTGTGTGGTATTTCCCACTATGTCTTAGTTGTCTTGAGGAGCCTGTTTTGCCATGATCAGACACACAAAGTGGTAGGCTACGGAGCTCCAAAGTATAGGAATATGATGGAAATAAACACCTGAATAAACTGTGGAGAATATTCTAATTAAACAATCATCATTTCAATCAGGAGAGACATGTTTGCAGATATACAAATGAGGTTTATTATACAACTCAATAAAATGTACAAAGTCTTTGGCAATTAGAGTCCATCGCTATACAAATCTTTCATTTACCTACTGTATATACAGGGGTAGAGAACCATCAGACCCCCCCCGATGGAATCTTGACACCGATGGTGGCGACGAAGGAGCCCGAAGACCAGACCGAAGGAGGTTCCGGACCGGTCAGCTGGAGTAGAGGACTGGAGGTGGAAGGGGTGAAGCTGAATAGGACTGGGTGAAACAGATTATTTAAAAGCAGGGTTGTGACTCTGTGATTGGCCCTTGCAATTTTATTACAATTCTGATTGGTTTAGCAGCAAGGTGAACCATTTAGGAAGAGAGCATTGATAAAGAATGAGGTCTTCCTGAAAGTATTTAGGCTGAGCTTTATTTAAATCAGGAGAGACTAGTTGCAGACATGTACATTTATACACAGCAAAAGCATATTTATTAGATAAGTTAGCAGTATTCCAAATAAAAGTTAGGTCTGTACGCTGAGCTACATTTATGAAATATTTGAGGAAATGTTTTAATTTAGCTGAGACCTCACAATGATGACTTCATCCAACATCAGGAAGGCAATCTGTTTCTGAAGCAGGTCAGCTTTGTAACCAGGGGCGACAGGAGCGTTGACTGCGGCTGGCTATTTT
Source organism: Etheostoma nigrum (assembly GCA_029931835.1). Lineage (NCBI taxonomy): Eukaryota > Metazoa > Chordata > Actinopteri > Perciformes > Percidae > Etheostoma > Etheostoma nigrum. Next base: position 5,516,440 of record CM057238.1, read on the forward strand.
AGATTAATTGCAGACTGGAGCACTGGTGGCAGTGGGTGTCTCCAGGCACTAGGATGGGGTCTTCCAGGTCTAAAACAGTCAATTTATTCAGTAGGTGAATGGGCGCTTATGTCCGCTCTAGTATTTTCCTCCAATATTAGAGCTAGATGGGAATGAGGTGAGCACGGAGGGCCGTGTTATTAGAAATTGATGCCCGAGGGTCTGGAGGCCTCCCTGGGCAGACAAAGCTTAGGGCAGAGGCCACCCGAGCTGTGAGCAAAAAACGAGTGGCGGATTTGATGAAGATCAAGTGAATGAGCACAAGGCAAGGTTACAAGGAGCAGAGGACTCATACTCAATGATCAGGAAAAGGAACAAAACGTGACTAAATGGGATTGAATATTAAATCTTAGCTAACTGTTTGAGTTAATTAAAGAGTAGAGCTTTTGATACGATGTCTCAGTGTCTTTATATAAATATATTATGTCACATCAACACTTAAAACAAGCACGCTCGCAGAGAGGGAAAGACTGGAGCTGAACAGATGTGACACAAAGTATTTTGAATTGTTGATATATTGCACTTGGGAGAATTCATTAAAAGTTGGTGTGAATGCCTCCCCTAAAGCTGACAGCTCAGTGGAGCAGCACAGCGAGTGCAATATTCAAACCTCTCTCTTTACTTTGTTACAGATTTCTTTAACGTAACAGAAAACAAATCGGTCTCTGTGTGTATGATTGCATGATGCATCTACGTATTTAATTTATTTATAGTATCACATCAAGACACTTTACAGATAAAGTAGGTCTAGATCACGCTCAATAATTTGCAAAGCCACAGCAATTCTAGTGATTCCCCCAAGAGCAAGCAGTGGCGGGGAAAATCTCCCTTTAAGGAAGCAACCCGACAGAGACCCAGGCTCTTGGTGGGCGGTGTCAGACGGCCGGTTGGGGGGAGGGGGGGGGGGTAATGCATAGTGGCAATAACAATCAAGAAAGGAAATGGAACAGTGACTACAAATGGTAGTTGTAGTAGTTCATGTTATAGCAGGGCACTGCAAGGCGTTACAGGGTGTAGCGTGGCATAGAAGAGCTGGATTAAAGGAAAGACCAGCCAACATATGTCTCCATTGGCAAATAGTCTGACACAATACTACACAATATAATACATTTAGGTGGGAAATGTATAAATTATGAAATGTAGCATTGTGATTAAGGTACTCCAGGGTCTAACTTAGACCTCCAATTCTAAAGTGCAGTGGGGCTTCACTCTTGCACATGCCACGGTGGTCATTTCATTTCAATGTGCAACTTTGTACTTGGAGAGTACAAAAGTGTGACCACCTCCACCTTATCTGTTGATTATTTTCTGGATTATTCTCATTGGTTGTTTGGTCTGTATGTATGTAAGGAAATACAAAGTGCCCTTAAATGGTGAAAAATGTCAATCACTGTTTTCCAAAGCCCAAGATGCTGTCCACAAATATCTCGCTCTGTCCAAAAAAACTAAAATATATTCTGTTTGAGGTCATAAAGGAATAAAGCAACCTGATCATATTCACATCTTAAAGTCTGGAATCAGAGAATGTTCACTGTGTTCCATAAATAATAACCCAAAACGATTTGTTTTTCAAAATGGTTGGCGAGTAATTTAATACTTGACAACTAATTGATTAATCAATTCATCTTTGCAGGTCTAATAACCATGCAACAAATACCCCTTAATAAAACTACCATTTTCATTGATATGAACATGCAACATATCTACACGCAATGTTGCTTTGTTAATACTTTAATATGGACCCATACAGCTGTGGCTTTGCTAATGACAGCCAACACTATATATATTCTATATATGGGATCAGTGCACAGATACCAGCATTTTAGGCATAATAAAGGCAACTTTAATACATTAGCCTGGCTCTCCAGTGTTATAATGATGCAATGATAAGTATTGAAAGTTAGATTTGAACACGTCTCCTGCTTACATTTCAGCTCAAACGAGACATAACTATCAAGTTGCACAGAGGGTGCCAAGAAATTACTAATTGTGCCAAAAAAATGATAAACAAAACAGAACTAGTGCATTAATTATGTCTACATGGCCTTGATCATTTAATAATGATTTGCAGAGCCAACTGCATAGCCATCACCTCTCCTGTGTACTTGCGATTGTACGGGATCTTTCCATCCTGACTACAGTGTTTCGTTAGATCAGCTGTCAGGGGATTTGGCTGGACATGTCGGTGTTGGACTCCACCGCCAACTCCTCGCAATGTCCTCAACAACTTCCTTTGATTTGTTTGGAATCTTTTCTTCCAAGAGCAGAAGGGATTGTGAGCAGTCTGTCAGTTCTATGTCACAATTGAGGAGGGTGTCCACATATGTAACTCTGCTGTTCTCTGGGCCTTTAATGCGTGATTGACATGTTCATTCATTAGCTAGCTAGATTTGACAGAATGGCAACTTGCCAACGGTGCTGAAATGTGATGAGGGGAGAAGTATTTGGCTCCATGCCAGACTGGATGATATGACTGTAGGTGGAACAGAGAAAGAGATACTCCCAAATTCTATATTTTCATAGTCAAATGATTATCCCCTGTAGTACAGAAAGGGGCTGTTTAGAATGTTTGTTGTTCTTCTCCTTCTTCTTCTTCTTCTTGCAAACTAACTGTGGGCATCTTGACTTCATGTTGGTTACAGTGGATTTAAAAAGTGACAAGTTCTAAAAAGTGAGAAGTGTCCAAGCAATAGAAACTCATTAAACCACTCCTGCAGCGTGATCCACTTGTCTGCTCTTCACCTATGTGCTCAGCATGTACCAACGAGTCCCCATTTCCCCAAAACGTGGTTAAATACATGCTTTCATATCGCCCACCTGCACAGCTTTGATGGAAGCAGTGTAGTCAAATAGTCCATGCTACCAGAGGTGGGTAGTTACATTTACTTGAGTAAGTTTTTGAAAACATTGTACGTCTAGGAGTAGTTTTAAATCACTATACTTTTACTTGTACTTGAGTAGATTAGTGAAGAAGAAACTGTACTCTTACTCCGCTACATTAGGCTACAATGAGCTTGTTGCTTTTCTTTTTACCTCTTTGGTATTCTACGCATCATTGTTTTTACCCCAGCGTACGTCTCATTTTAATGTTTTATTTTGACAGAGAGAGAGAGTCTTCCGCTGAAGACTCTACCACGTGACTGTGTTTCACCAATCACACGTTGATGTGCAGTCACCTGACCATACTCGATCTCAGCGGCGGGACAGGTTAGCTTTACAGTCGTAGCAAAACAAAGATGTCAGAATCAACTGTTGCCAAGGTAACGCAGACCAGGAGGAACCCGGAACATTCAAAATCTCAACATCTAACCTGAGGAAACGTAGCGGTAGTTTTAGTTTTTGCTGTGGATAGGTGGATGTTTGTCTTTTAGGTTACATACAGTATGTTTAACATGCAGTATCCATCCAAATTTGATATGACAAGTCTCTCAATTAAGCTATTTTGTAATTAATAAATTAATTTTAATTTATTTTATTGATTGGATGAACTATAATTTGCCTAAAGATGATTATTTTGTATTTTTGTCGGTCTGATTGATGCTTGTGTTAAGAAATAAATCAGACGTTACTCAATAGTTACTCACTACTTGAGTAGTTTTTTCATTAAGCACTTTTTTACTCTTACTCAAGTAATTATTTGGATGACTACTTTTACTTTTACTTGAGTCATATTATTCTGAAGTAACAGTACTTTTATTTGAGTGCAATTTTTGGCTACTCTACCCACCTCTGCATACTAGTGATGCACAGGTCAGGGTTTTCTAATACCTACATCAGACTCCTTATTGGTGATATACCGTTTTTATACGCCGGCCGATAAATCGGGTTGATATTTGCGTTTATACGTGTATCGCCGATACGCTGCTACGTTTGCCGAAAGATTTCTCCCGGCTCTATTTCCAGACAGGCGTCCACAAGCAGCTCTGTGTTGCTGGAGACGCTGCAGTTCACGTGCAGACCATGCACTGTCTCATATTACAAATCAATCACTTTCTTTCAAAAGCTACTTTTCAGATTTATTATTATTTAAATGTATTGACAGAAAACATTTAGTGATGACCTGATTGTATCTGTCTTATACTATGTCAACAAGCAATGCATCATCAAGGCTGTGTGGTAGATGAAAGCCTTTTACCTTTGCACAGTTAACCATATGCAGTGCACCCATCCATATGATGCATATTGCACACATCACTTAGGTGATATAAAAAGATAGCAGAAATGACAATGATCTGTGTTTTTGTTTATTATTTTTTAAGAAATAGAAGAGCAGATTCCCAAAAAAATCCATTGTGGCAGGGTTTACATTTGTATGATGTTTGAGGGATTGAGGGAGCAAAAGAAGTATTGGCTCCAAATATCGGTTAAGGCTGACGAAATAAAAAATATTGGTCGATCCCTGCTCCTTATAAGGCCAAGCCGCAAAAAATTGCTTTTTATCAAAGTTTATGCATTATATACTACCACCACTGAGAGGACTGCGGACAGAGACAAGGACTGTGCTCTAAGGTGCTCTCCAAGGTGTGTGTGTGTGCGTGCGTGCGTGCATACGTGTGTGTGTGTGTGTGTGTGTGTGTGTGTGTGTGTGTGTGTGTGTGTGTGAGCGTGCGTGTGTATTTGAGACAGGGTGACAGAAAGAGAAGTTGGAAAGTGCAATATTACAATGAGTCTATATGGTTGTTGGGAAAAAACAGATCAATTAAGCGGGGGTCTAGTACAGTCAAGGCCATATCTTATGATTCACATCGTTTTCATACTATTGGTGCATCTGCCTTCATTAACTTTCTCCTCTCCTGTAAGTAAAATGGCATAAATCAGTATATTTTACCGTGTATGGCTCCCATAGGACATGTTTAAGAAACAAAACGGTACTAAAAGAACAACGTCTTTTATAACAAGCGCCTCAGCAAATAGATACAAATTGAAGGTTTGGAATTAGGGATACAGTAATAACACAGCGTTACATGCAGTGATGCATGACGTGGTATAGACTGCGGTTGTATCAGAGTAGTTTTATGAGTTTATGAGTACATGGGTACAGTATTGGACCCAATAGCGATGCATCCCTCTCGGTAATGGTCAGTCAACATGCTCGTCCAACAAACTATTTCTGGAAGTCAAAAGTCCAAAAACAAGCACATGTAGCCCGTGTAGATTTCCTTTAAAACCTTTAGAAAAATCACTAGAATAATCCAACTCGGTGTACCCTTTTCATACGTCATCTAATGCCCCTAGGCTACCACGTATACTCACCCATGCAAACCCACTCATCACTGTCCTTGCCAAGAACGCACTATATCATAGAGAGATTAAACAAAAGCTACACTGGCTAGTGGACCTGTAGATCCTGAGATACTGTCTCTGTGTGGAGAGGCATTGACACTGAAGAGAATGTACACAGTGCACTGGGTGAAGGTAATGAATGAGAGGGAGAGAGAGGCATTGTTGGTGTGCCAAGCAGGGCCACGTGGCCATTGACCCTTTGTCAATGGGAGAAGATGAATACAGTGTTGGCCACTCCAATGGAAAACAGAAAACACTTGTGGGCTTAAAGAGAAGATATGAGAGTGACACAGAGAGGTTAGTTGGTCTGTGTGTGTGTGTGTGTGTGTGTGTGTGTGTGTGTGTGTGAATGAGAAGCTATTGAATGAAGAGGTTGTATGTGAATGATTGCAATTTAGAAGGTGATACAGTTTTTCTTTTGATGTCTAATTCATCAGAGCAACATTTGTACTATTTTATATCAAGAACTGCATTTCTTCATTTTTTCATTTTGTGTGTCTTAAAAGATCAAGGTAAATTTCAACAATGTGAAAATGAAAGTAAAGGCTCACCTCGTGCAGGGAATCCTAAACATCTCTACTTGTTTTCTCTCATTATTACTGAATGTGAAGTTGAAAATGAACCCATCTGTACAAATGGCGTGTACTCTACAGCACATCATTTAGAAAAAACGTGTACGTGCCTGTGTTTAAAACTGGACAGGAATCATGTTTCTATCTTGTTTGGTTTTGCATTCTCTCGAATTGTCAGCTTACCCTGACGGCTACGAGTACAGCCAAGGCCACAATCCACCCACTTGAGAGATGATAATGCATCATCGAGTGCAGCTCCAGTGTACTTCACTCAGTTTTACTTGATGCTAAAAGCAAGCGGTAATGGGTTTGAGTTATGCATTTTCCACACATAAGGCTCCAATGCTGAAAACAACTTTGGCAGACAACGATGAAAACTCCTAACCGGAAGCTGAATTACTTCTCTCCCACTCCCTCTTCTATTTGCAAAAACACCAGTGCTGCTCCAGTCCCGGTCGGAAAAAAAGAAAGAAAATGCAACATGCTGGCTTCCACCAAAAAACACTGCTGACAAACCAGTGAACTTCACAGCTGAGGGAATGTACATGTTGAAAGGTCATCATTGAACTGCTGTTTCTTGGAAATGTCGCTGAACTTGAGCGGGAAGTTGAGTTTTTTTGTATTTATTTTTTGTATTTTTTTGGGGACTTTTCCCTTTATTTGACAGCAACGGTGAATAGATATCATTTAACTGCCGTTTATTGGAAATATTGCTAAACTTGGTTGAGCTTTTTTATTTTCTAAATTATTTTTGGGGCTTTTCCCTTTAAATGACTGCAAATGCGAATAGATATCATTTAACTTGGAAAATTAGCAGAACTTGAGCGAGTGGGTTTTTTATTTGTTGTTATTTTTTGGGGGGGGGGTTTTCCCTTTATTTGACAGTGGATAGACAGGAAAGGGAGAGCAAAAGAGAGGAGATGACACGCAGCAAAGGATTTGAACCCAAGCCGCTGCAGGACTCGGCCTACATGGGGGCGCATGCCCTTACTGGGTGAGCTAGAGGCCGCCCCTGGTTGCTGGTTTTCTTTCTCCACTCTTGGTTTGAAATCATTAACCTACCGACAGAACATGAATAAATGACCACATGCCGTCAGAGAGGAATATACTGTAATTATACTGTAAGTAATTTGAGACACGGAAAACAGTTCCCTCGAGAAATGAAGTCCACTTTAAGAGAACTGACTTCTGAAAACCTTCTCCCAAGGATCTTCCATTAATAGCGCAGTGAAAAAAAAATAAATAAAAAGAAAACAAATTTGGGTTAGGAGTTTCTGTGCTGTCAATTAAAAGTCATGTAAACTGTGAGCATTTTTCCCTAAAATAATATATTCTGTCAGGGTTACAGATGCCCCTTGCTTTTAATTGCTTCAAAGTTGCCAGGCAACAGCTAAAGAGGCTATGTCTGGGTGAGTCATAGGATGTGCACTCATATTTTGGAGTGACACGTTAAATGGAAAACGGACTTTTGCTTCTTGATGTACACATACAGGTACTGTATTGATTGTTGATGACCTCACAGTGACATTAGTGTGTAATTATGTTGTCCTAGATATTGCTTCTTGTCATTCTTCTCCCTTAAATGCTTTTATAATGTCTCACTTTTCCAAGCTCTTCTCCCATAACTCCCTAACGCATTCTCCCACTCTCTCCATTTAAGCTACTGTTCCTCCTCCACCAACACCCCCCATCTCATCTTGTTAGCTTTTCTCCCATTCCACTCCCTGCCTCCACTTTCACCCACTCATCCTCTAAATTAGTCTTTCATCCCCTTCTCATTTTCCCTACCCTGCTTTCATGCCTCCAATTTTTCCTGACCTTTATTCTTTTCCATCCGCTGTTCTTCCTGTCTTTTCTCCTCCCGTGACCTGTGTCTGCCCTCTGTTTCTCCTGTCTTGAAGCTACTTTTCCTTCCTCTTAATCTCTTCTCCATGTTTCTATCCACCTGGCTTTGCTTTTATCCTTCATCCTCTGTTTTTATCATATTTTTTTTTCCGCTTTTGGACCTTCCCCTCCTCTGTTTATTCTCTCCTCTCTTGCCAGGTCCTCACCTCTATGGTTCAGACTCACTGTTTGTTCTCAGTTCTGAAACAGTAGCGCAGGCCGTCCAAGCCTCTTACCAACCACAGTGGAGAACTGCATTAATATTGCATGCCACTGTCTTATCGACCACAGCAATGCCAGGAATACACACACACACACACATACACACATACACACACACACACACACAAACACACACACACACAGAGTATAAGGAGCCATGGTAACAGCTATAAAGCCAGATTTGTGGCTTGGGTGGCATTGGTTTAGAGTTGTGTGGCGCACTGAACTTAAACCCAGGCCCAGAAATTAGGTTTCTTCACAATGTGAAGTACAGACTGGTATGAGCTTATGATGGCGATTTTCAGTGGAGATTCACCAGTATAGCTGGAATAAAAATAGACCTTTTTTATGTGGATTGTGCACTGATATGAGTATGAAAAGGCAATCAGAAGGCTGCTTTTCTATAACTATTTCAAATAACTTTAAAGAAAGAAACTATATAAATAACTATAAAGAACATGTAACAGTATTAAATAGTTCCTGTGTTTTTGTTGTGACTCCCCCCTCCCTGTCCTTCATCTCTATGTTTTTTTTTGGCTATAACCCAGTGTATTGTTTGTTAATTGTAGAATATAAATTTGATCACAAAAAAAATGTAATAGTTTACATTTATTGTAATACGCTGTCAATACGTTCTAGAAATGAACACTGAGAAAATAAAGACTACAGACAAATAAAATAAATGGCTAATTAAAAATGATGTTCAGTATCACTCAATTGCTAACCATTTAAATAAATAGCTATATAATACCTTTTCTAAATCACCGCAAGCATCATTTCCGGCATTATGTTCTGTAAAAAAGGTTTTCCATATCTGTATATATCATAAAACATGTATGCTGATACCAACATGTGTGTGATGGATCAATGTTATCGTTCTGGACTGAATACAAAGAACCTGAGGCCTGTACTACGAAGCAAGATTTGGCAATAACGAAGTAACTTCAGGTTCAACCCAGAGGTTTTCTGTATCATGACAGTGGATCACTTGTTACCGGGTTAAATCGCCATGGTAACATATGCTGCACACCTAACCTGGATAGGAACAGGTAATATTGGAGATTAGAGATCAACCCATTTAACTACACCGCCGACTGACTGATAACGGCGTCACCGCTTTTAGATCAGCTAGATCTCGGTGAGCAGAGAGAGAGAGAGAAAGAGAGAGAGAGAGAGAGAGAGAGAACACATTATAAAAGTTAAAACATTTAGAGACCGACAACCCCGTTAACATTCCCCGATGTGCATCTTTATGACCGACATAGATTTTAAGCGGAGGGAATTATTTGTAGGCTGTTTGTGTTTTACGATGATAAAAGTACTGATTATTTAAATGGAGTCTGGTGGGTTTGGAGATGGTGATTTCACCCTTAAATTAATAAATATAAAAACATATTCAAATGTTGGCTGAGTGAGGGATTATGTATAGGTCGGCTTGTTGAGCTGTCTGTTGCCAATGCATTTTAATTATGTTTTTAATTTACGTTTTTATTTGCTTCCCACTGCCTGGGTAGCAACTGAAATAAAAGGCTAAAGCAACGACAGTTTATGGAAAGCACACGTGTAATTATGGTCAGATCTTGGTCCTGACTGATGGGGCAGTGATATTGATAAGTCTTGTAATTTACACATTTACAGCGTTGGCTATTTTCCCAGCTTTCCTTCCTGTTTTAGGAAACAGAGACTGTATACACTGCTCTGCCTGTAAAACTGTGTCTTTGTTCTTCATATTCATGTAGAATTATTAAAATATGCAGCTCTGGTAGATGTTTGTGATTGGTGGTGCTGTACAAACCCCGGCTCTTTTATGTGAACGTGTGTGTCGCTGGATTGGGAAACCCCGGGTCGGTTGAAGTAGTTGTTAACCAGCGTCGTGACACAGCTGATGGGGCACCGCGGTTGTTAGGGTAGGTCAAGCCGGGTAACTGAAAGAAGTCCTGGGCCTGTTGATGATTCATAGTACAGGCTCGGATCTATGAAATGAAGTCAGGAGATATTTTAGAGGAGCGATGGAATTAATCGGAAACCTCTGACTATTTAACTTTGAGTAGAGCTCGACCGATAAAGGATTTTTAAGGCCAATACCGATACAAATATTTGGTTATTTAAAAACCCGATATTCCGATATATCGGCCAATATATATATATACGTATATTTCATTAGATTTTTTTTTTTTAATCCAGCAACGCGTAACAAAACATTAACAGATTTCCCTAACATTAGTTAGTGTTCACTAAAATGATATGACAATAATTTGTTTTATTGTCACAACAGAACAGTGGAACATCAAAATATAGTAAAGTTCTGGTAAATAAAATGTTTAAAAAGTGCTGCCAACAGGGACGTTGTATAGCGCCCTCTGATGGACAAACTTTACAACGGCAACGCTCGTTACATGGGTGATCGTCCGTTTTTATTTTATTTTTTAAATATTCATTTATCAGAATCATTTATTTGACATTATAAATAATTTTGATGTATGAAGATCTAAAGAATAAAAAAAAAAATGATGCCAGTTTAAATGCCGATACCGATTATATTGGGCTCTAACTATGAGGACTGGAAATTGAATTAAATGGTATTCAACTGCAATTAAACCTTAAACTTGGGCCTGATTCTAAGCTTTAAACAAAGAGGATCCTCTGGGAATGTTCCAGAGTTTTCCACAACCGTAGAAGCGCAGGCATGTATTTCCATTGCAGTGCATGTTGCGGGCCTCGTCAGGAGTTAGTGAGCCAGTTTAGGTTACACTGGGAGAGACATATGTGGCTCTGCATAATATGTATTTTCAAAGGCATCCTTTTATCTTTGGCTTTCATAACCAACTGATTCTGCAGGGCAGCTGGAGAAGTGTTTGATTATTTCACTGCACTGTCATCTCTGATGGGCCTAAAGATTGAACCGAGTACCTCTGAAGTTGCACTTTCCATACCAGTCGAAGGAAGATAACATTTCAAAAGTTTCAGTGTATAAATATTAGGTTAGACATAAAAGCTCTGCTAGCTGTGTGTTTGCTGGAAAAAAAAAATCCCAGGCCAAAGTTGACTGACACGTGGGAAGATGAAAACGCTACAGTGCCTGGATGAAAACAAGACATCTCGTCACTGTGCGTGTCTGTCTAAAAACACAAATACAGATGAAAGGTGGTACGCTGTGTTAGGCTTCACACACACACACTGGTGTGCACAGATACAACCACATGACAAGAGCCTGCTTACCATTCTTTTAACCTGCGAGAAACTCGTGTTTTTCTCTCATTGCCAGCTGGGGTGACCTCAACGGTGAGCAGGTGAAGTAAAAGCCCAGTAAATTACAAGCACCAGCAGTGCCTAAAAGAAAGTCAGGAGATATGTTAGCCCACTCACCGGCTACTTTATCAGGTGTACCTTGCTAGTACTGACCCTTGTCGGCCTTCAGAACTGCCCCAATTCTTGGCATCATAGATGTAACAAGGTGCTGAAAACATCCCTCAGAGATTTTGCTGTGAATCTCCTGTTCCGCCACATCTCAGAGGAACTCTATTGGATTGAGATCTGGTGACTGTAGAGGCTATTTTAGTGGAGGAAACTATTATGTTCAAGAAGCCAGTTTGAGATGCTTTTAACTTTGTGACATGGCACGTTATCTTGCTGGAAGTAACCATTAGGAAATATGAACCCTGGTCATAAAGGGATGGACATGGTCAGCAACAATACTCAGGCGGGCTGTAAACACTGCTCAGTTGGTACTGAAGGGGCCCAAAGTGTGCCATGAAAAACATCCCACAGACCATTACACCACCACTAGTCTGATCCATTGATACAAGGCAGGATGGACCCATGTTTTCATGTTGTTTACACCAAAGTCGGACCCAACCATCTAAATATCTCAGCAGAAAACGACACTCATCTGACCAGGCAATCTTTTATAGACCAATTTTCTAGATGCCAATAGTAGCTTCGGTTTTTCTGTTCAAACTGACAGGAGTGGCACCCGGTGTGGTCTTCTGCTGCTGGAGTCCATCTGCATCGTGGTTTGAGGTGTTCAGACATGCTCTTCTACCTCAACCTCGGGTTAACGAGGGTGATGGAGCAGTGGATATGACACATGTCTTTGGTGTGGGAGATCTGGGTTTGAGTCCCACTGTGATACATCAACCAATGTGTCCCTGAGCAAGATGCTTAACCCCTAGTTGCTCCAGAGATGTGAGACCTCTGTCCTATATAGCAATTGTAAGTTGCTTTGGATAAAAGTTTAAGCTGAAACGTGTAGTGCTTATGTGTGTTACTGTTTTCTTTCTATCAGCTCAAACAAGTTTGGCAATTTTCCTCTGACAAGGTTAGCCCAGAGAACTACTGCTCACTAGATATATTCTATTTTTTTGGACCATTCTCTGTAAACCCTAGAGATGGTTGTGCGTAAAAATTTCTGAAATACTGGCACCAACGTCCATGCCAAGTTCAAAGTCACGTAAATCACCTTTCTTCCCCATTCTGATACTTAATTTTGTAAACTTCAGCAGATCTGTCTTAACCATGCCTACATGCAAAGAGTTGCTGCTACGTGATTGGCGGATTACATATTTGCGCTAGCGAGCAGTTAAACCCATTAAAAAGTGTACAAATACTTTGGGTTCATTATAAAACTGTGATGGGCCTACCCAGACAGTGTGTCATTGATTGTGGAAAATGAGATGCTGAAACAATATATCCTGTGGGCCTAATCCATGCCCGTTTGTACATTTAAAGAGTTATTAGTCATTGCAGTTGTTCCAATGGTACATACTGGATGTTAAGCAATTGCTTTTAAGTGGGCATGCTCAAAAGTTACATATATTTTGATTCTTTTTTGGGAATTATCTGTCTTTATTTGAGAGCAGAGAGTACAGAGGTGGCAGAGGAGATGAAGAAGTAATAACATTAAAATATCCCCACACAGACACAAACCACATAAGCTGTTCATTGCCAGCGCATTAACCCCTAAGCTGCCAGGAATGAAGGAATTTAAAAAGACCAACACTTAAACCTTTAAAATCACATTTGCTGAGAAGAATTCCAGATTTTTTGTCCAATATTACTTTCATTAAAATCACTATAGGCACTATTGCAGCCAGTATGAAGAGCAGAAACAATTACAGCGACTAATAACTTATTCAGTGCCCATATGGACTTGAGAATTATTTTTTAATCACCTTGATTCTTCATGATTTTTTCTAATGTGATGAGAGTTGAACATTGCCATTCACAGAAAAATGGTGCATTGCTTTTGTTTGGCCCGCATTAAGCACAGTTTACGAAGTAGATGCTCTTATGTGTAACTGAACATCACATTCTATAACTCAGTGATGACTACAGTATGTAGGACAACATACTATGCATTTCTTTGTCCATGAGTGACTTTTTGGCAAACAATCGTATCCTATTTTTGCAAATATATGGCCCATAATATCTAAAACACAAATTACTTATTATTTCTTACTTTGTGTAATATGTATGGTCATGTTTGTATTTTCTCAAAATCTGTTGAATACTTTTCTACATAATAGTATGTTATAATAAAGTGAGGAGGATAAAAAGGAAGAGAAACTTAAACAATGAGGACAAGCCTATGCCAATGAAACACAAGAGTCAATATGTTCTCTATAAAATAAAAAAAATGGCCTCTTAAAAAACAAAAACAAATAAAAAACACAAAAAGTCTTTCAATTAACTCCCATAGACATTTTTCTCCCTGTGGTCATTTATTATCATAAATGATACCCCAACAGAGACATGTGCTGACAAAGTGAATGGATCTTCTGTCTGCAGTCAGCTCTGCCCCTGGTTGATTACATCAGAGTTAAAAACATGAACTGAATCATTGTGTAAGCACTGTGGTCTGTGCTGGGGCATTGCCAGGCTGTCTGCCACCTTGCGTTTGCCTTCAGTATTACAGTTCATTATGATCCACAGTGGATTACCAATGGGTAATGCTTGCACAATTAGAAAGGATTTTCTCTCCGGGGTTATAATGAGAATCTCAGCAGGGTTTGTCGTGTAGACTGCCCTGTTGTCTCTCAAAACTGGTTCTCTGCATCTCTGTCATGTCAATTATTTTGTTTGTGTGTGTGTGTGTGTGCTATCATCCTTAAAAAGACCATACCAGTCTGTACTTCATATAGTGAGGAAACTTAATCTTTGGGCCTGGGTTTAAATTCAGTGCGCCACATCTGGCTGTATAGCTGTTTACCATGGCTCCGTATGTGGCTGTGGGTGTGTGTGTGTGTGTGCATGCATGTGCATGTGTGTGTATACCTTTGTGTGTTTCTACTTTCTCTGTAGTCTCAGGTTCTGTATCCACTTGTGTGTTATAAGCTATAGTTAAGGTGGGATTTTGGAGGCAAATGAAAAAAAATATTCTGACCTTAAACTTTTCTGCATACAATTCATACTTTGATTTAAAGCTAGCATTACTGTGTCCTCGTTCTATCAACATATCTGTTAAAATACAAAAATATTGTAATAATATCACGGTGATTGTAGCGTGCATTTCATTTGTTGTGGCTATAGAAATGAGAAAATAAAATAGACTGTGTACTGACAATGTATTGTAAAACAAAAAGGAATAGTCAGAGAATCCTTCATTGTTATCATAATACCACATGCATATGGGATGTAGGGGTGTTAAGTTGCCTGTAACCCACTAACAGCAGGCAATATTAATACCATCAGTCAGTCTGCCACACATATCCAACAGTATTTGTGGCAGGAAAGAGGCGTCGCTTTGTTTTTTATTGTTCATTATACCAACGGTTTATTAATAATCACTCCTGCAAAGTGGTACGGCCTCACAGCATGTCAGAAGTGAACAAGGTGTTGTAGAGAGGTGTAACCAAAGATTATAGTGCACAGACCCGCCTGTCAGGCAGACTCCACAGAGAGAGTTCACTCACGCCAGCTCTAGCTGTAGATTAAGCTTGATTAATGGTCCACGCTGAGCTTTCGCCGTGGCCTACGTAAATGACCTGAAGGTTCTACTTGTGCATGGAATAGCAGGTCCGGCGTGTGTGTGTCTGTGGGGTGTGAAGACAGTGACGGCGATTAGCTTCAGAGTGAGTAGCGACTCTATAGCCATAGAGAAAGAAACAAAGTGTATCCCCTGTGCTTTCTGACCATGGTGGGTAATCTGTATGACCTCATAAGGGGCAAGATTCCAGATTGGCCCATCTGAGCTTTCATTTTCTCAAAGGCAGAGCAGGATACCCAGGGCTCGGTTTACACCTATCACCATTTCTAGCCACTGGGGGATCATAGGCAGGCTGGGGGAACTCATATTAATGTTAAAAAACCTCATAAAGGGACATTTTCATGCCGTTGGACCTTTAAAGCAACACTAGGGAACCTTTTCCGCTTCTGTGCCCCTACAGGTTGGAAGCAGAATAGTCCCATTATGTCTAATTGGAACTACAGTTCTGAATGCAGAAGTGCCGTACACGCTGTTACGAGTTGATGAACCAATGACTCACTTGAAACTCGCCTCGCTGGCCTCGTGGTGCATTTTAAGTTATTGTGAAATACCCTTTGCCCATCCATACGGTTGCTTTTTGTCATTTATGACATTACATAACATATGTAGTTTCTGCCAGCCAACACACCTTCCTGCCGCCCTGTTATCATGCCAGTTGCATGCAAAATGTTTCCTGTTTGGAAATGATTGCACCATGAAAATACACTCCATTCAAAACTAAATAGAATGGATATGGATGGATGGATTGATACCACCAATCTAACATTTGCACAAAGTGGTCTGCAACCACTGTAAGACTGAGTGTGATGAGAGGATGTATAGCCAAATTAGTGTCCTGATAAAATGACCAACACATTCATAATCTTTTTATTATTGTGCAGCCAGTTGTGATATTCTGGCAGGTACTTCCCTAGTACCCTATCTGTCTTTCATTCAATTCCTCCTCTTCACTGTGTGAGTGAGTGCTGGTCGCCTGCTAGCCTCTCCTGTTGCTTTTCAATGTTGTGGCATTCAAACTTTCACATTGCACTGCCCTTGACACTTTCTCTCCATGTATGAGAGTGTGTGGAGGCAGCCTGTCAGACCCAGCCTATTTCTATGCATCTGTATGTGTGTGGGCATTACCATGTGTTTTGTGTGTGCGTGTATGTGTGTGTGTGTGTATGCATGGATTTGTGGTGGTGGCGGTTTGGCAATGATGGGGCATGCACACTTGTGCATGTGTGTATGTGTGCCAGACTGGCCCCAGGGTCCGGAGCCATCATGCTTTATGAGGTATGGCAAGGTGAAAGCAAAACATCTGCTCGTCCAAAGAAAAGCCCTGGTCTGGGACACATGCTGGGTGTGGGCAGTGAGTGCGCACACACACGCACCCACATACCCACACCCACACCCACACACACTAAACAGCTCTCAGAGGAAAATACACAAGCCTTGATCTTGATATTACCACTAGTCACGCAAAATAAGCCCATATGGGAAGGCAAGAACACACATACATACATCTAAAGTAGAAAAAAGAATTACTTCACACACACACACAAACACACACACACGCACACCCCTCCTCTGGCTCTTTTTCTCTCATCCCCCTTATAGGTTGGCTCTTTTTTTCTCCTCTTCCGGCGTTTCCCCTCATGTGAAGGGCATTGGAACAATCCCCTAGTACCTGCCATTGTGCTTTCCCCCCTTCATCCCTCCGCTCCTCTTTTCCCGCCGCCCCTCCTGTCTTCTCAGAACACCCCGGAGAGGAGAACTGCCATGTAAGGTCTAGTGGAGAGAGGATAGACATCGGAATCACTGAACCTACCCACATCTATTCTCTCCAACCTTGTCTGTCAGACTGCCTGTATGGTGTGTGTGTGTGTGTGTGTGTGTGTGTGTGTGTGTTGCGGGCTCTGCCTTATTTTTTTAACCCTTTTGTATGCAGGCAATGTTGGCTAACAAACTTTTCTTGTCCGTCTCTGGGAAGCTGTGGGGGAAGCTATGTGTGTTCTTTCTGGTTTATCATTTTTTGCCCCCCCCTGAGTAGATCTACTGGCACATCAGTGGTGCTTATGGCCTGAAAGAGTTGCATCAAACACTAGCTCCAGCTGTGGGAATCCCATGTTCTTTAGCCTTTCTCAATATCGATTCAGAGATCTGTCTGCCTCTGAACTCAAGACTCGGGCTTGTTGTCCCTCTGACATGCCTCATACCTAATAATTAGAGAAAGACACAGTTGGACCCAATTCTCTATCCAATTGTCATTGTTTTGCTTTCTAAAAAGCCGTAGCCTTATTTAATATGCCTTGTCAAGTACCCCCGAAGAGGTTTTCGTTAAATTACAGTCATCGGTTGAATACCGCTTGATATTTTCCATCTTAACTTCAGTGAGTACATTTCCTTTCTGCCTTCCACTTGGCCTGGCTCCCCGTCAACATCATTTGTCTGCTCTGTCTGGCCTGTAATTGTAACACACTTCAAACTGTCTGAAAGGGTATAAACAAATAGAAATAATGCCATTTTTTCTGACTCAAAGAAAGAAAGAAAGAAAGAAATGCAGTTTCAATCTATGCATGCAGAATTTCAATCAAAGTGAAATTACAAATGACAACACGCATCACGTCGAGACTTCTGTATAGGTTTAAACAATGTGTGCCTAGGTAACATGGCATTACTCTCATATTTGAATTTAAAGGGTAACTCCAATATTAAGTTCTGTAGTTCTTGCAGCAATAATAATATTGTACTCTCTAACTTAATTGATGAGATCTGGGAACACGGTAAAATAGTTAAAGAATCATCAGATCAGGTTGTAAACAAGCTAACATGTTAAACAGATTATCTCAACCACTTGATTTACCATGAAAACCAAAACTGCGCTCCCTGGAAATAATCATTGTCATCATTGTGCGCACAAAAATACAGCAAGTCAAAGTGGAAGTTGTTCTGTAAACTGGGATTGATGTTTTAGGGCTCAACAGTGCGAGCACTTCACTCACATTTGCGACTAGAAGTAACAAAAAACTGTTGATTTAAGAGCATGTGCAAATACCCTAACGGTAATTTCATGAATTCATTAATTAATTGCCACTCTTTGCAGATTATGTCCACAGCCAGTTCAGACCAAATATCCGTGACAAGACAAATTGAAACTTGCAAATACATGCAAAGCTCTGTTCTGAAACTCCAAAGTGAGTAGCCGAGAGAATGTATCATCTCCATAGCAACTGCTCTCTGTACTTGTGTTCTTACTTGTAAATGTAATGAAATTACTGATAGGAAAAACAACAGAAAAGCTATGAAAATAAAACCCAAGTTGCATAAATGTTCTTATCTGTTTTCCAAATGAGGTCTTATCAAAACTGTTTAAAGTGTTTTTATATTATGTTTTTTCCCTTTCCTTTATTGTGTTACATATCTTTTTTGTGCATCTTATAGGTTTATAAAGTGAAAACGCCCACAGTCCCCCCCCCTCAAAGGGACTTACCATCTCCAACAGAAACCACTGTTCACAAACTGCTCCAAACAGCTCTAGTGTAGTCCAGCCTTTACTTCAGAGACAAATCACTTGGTAACACATGTTATAATGCTCACCTAGCTGCTAGCGTAGCACACCCTCATACTCTGCTTCTGATTGGCTAGTAGTCCTTACCTAGGTACTGTCAGGGCACGCCCTCATACTCTGCTTCTGACTGGCTAGTAGTCCTTACCTAGGTATTGTCAGGGCACACCGTCATACTCTGCTTCTGACTGGCTAGTAGTCCTTACCTAGGTACTGTCAGGGCACACCCTTATACTCTGCTTCCGACTGGCTAGTAGTCCTTACCTAGGTACTGTCAGGGCCCTCATACTCTGCTTCTGACTGGCTAGTAGTCCTTACCTAGGTACTGTCAGGGCACGCCCTCATACTCTGCTTCTGACTGGCTAGTAGTCCTTACCTAGGCTGTCAGGTACTGTCAGGGTACGCCCTCATACTCTGCTTCTGACTGGCTAGTAGTCCTTACCTAGGTACTGTCAGGGCCCTCATACTCTGCTTCTGACTGGCTAGTAGTCCTTACCTAGGTACTGTCAGGGTACGCCCTCATACTTTGCTTCTGACTGGCTAGTAGTCCTTACCTAGGTACTGTCAGGACACACCCTCATACTCTGCTTCTGACTGGCTAGTAGTCCTTACCTAGGTACTGTCAGGGCACACCCTCATACTCTACTTCTGACTGGCTAGTAGTCCTTACCTAGGTACTAGGTAATACTCATACGTATATGACTTCCAAAATCAACAGAACAGGTAGCTAAACAAAGAGCTCAACACACAGGGTGAAAAGAAGAGCTGCAGCACTTGGCAGTACAACAAATATATGTTTTTTTCTTTTTTTAAATTAGCCCACATAAACCTACTCTGGTACAACCTCTAAATACTATTATTACTCTGAAAAGGAGCATAATATGGGCACTTTAAAGCTACAGTACAATTTATCTGCTCCGGTGGAAGCCCTGCCTGTATATCATATATTGTGACTTTAGATATATTTTGTTGCTTTTGTATTAGTTTTCTTTTAGTGTCATGGCCAACACTTGTCCTTTAAAGCAGTCCATTCAAGAGATGAGACAAGACACATGGAATGTGTTTCATCAGAAATAAACTTACTCTGCAACAGCATTCAAAGCCTTGCTGTGTACACTTTGGTCTTCCATGATGATGCCCACACAATTGAGCACAACTCATTTTCATTGACATATTTACTTCTGATACATAACTACAAGGCTCAGACTCTTCATTTTTCTTAGATCTCTTCCTTTCTTGTTACATCTCTTGAATGGACTGCTTTAAAGGACAAGTGTTGGCCATGACACTAATAGAAAACTAATACAAAAGCAACAAAATCGACGCCCTGATAATGAAACCGAGTTAATGGATTAGTCGATCGACCGGAAATAAATTGCCAAGATTTTTGTCAAATCATTTAATTCTCATTTTTCAAGCAAAGATGGATGCATGCAAAACTCTCTGGTGAAAGTCTATCAAACATGACGATTTGCTGCTGTTCTTTGTCCTACTATGTGATAGTAGAGGGAATGTCAGCGGATTAAGGACAGACAAATGGAACCTAACTATGTTCTGAAGTTGCATTGACCAAAAAATGAATTGAATAATTGTGCTAGTATTAGATAAGGAATCAAATGTTTCTCTAAAACATGCTGCATGTCATGGCATTAGTAGAAGTAAAATATTATAAGATGACACGTATACACTCAATCATCAATAACATGGCTATTAAGTATATTACCAGATAGATAGATAGATAGAGAGATAGATAGATTTGCCATCTCCCCCCCCCCCCCCCCCGACTCTCTCTCTCTCTCCTCCACACTGTCACGTGACGACAACCACACATAAGCATTTTAGGCATTAAATAAATCTTATCTAATATTTAATCCTTGTCTCCTATATTCCTTTTTTTTATACCGTTGCTATTTTTAAAACACCCTCTGATTTGTTGGCATTTCATTAACCGTCCGCAATCATCTTAGGCGGCCCTAACGATGGTGGCTCTGCTAAATAGACTGGGAAGGAATTTGATTTGGTGGAACATGTAGGGCAAACGTTAACGCCACATGCAATGTTAAATTCCCACATATCGCTCCCAAAAAGTCCCAGTTAGAGACTAAATGTCATAAACATATTCTTTGTTAATCTTAACAATCATTCTTTGAAAAACCATGCAGGCCTGCCTTGTTGCACAACTCAAATTTTCATCAAAACTTGCCATTTTCAGCGTGCAACGTTAGCTTGCTAGCTCTGAGGTAGTTCTTGTTGTTTCCTGTAGCAAAGGGGTTTTGACACACAGGTAGCAGTAGGGAAGGAGCACAGCCAGACATCTCAGTGTTAAACTAAACACACATACACACACACACACACCCTCCAATGCATTTGTGATTATCCTCTGGCTACATACTCTACATTAGTGTCTTTAAAGATCCTCTCTCTGAAGTGCTATCTGAAGGTTTAAGAGTGTATGAACGGCATCTGATCCAGTTTAGAAATGATTGGTGACTGTGCGATAACTCATTCACTTACATGAAGAATGTAGAGGAGGAGAGCAATTGGGGAGTTTGACATACTGAAAAAGAAAGAGTGGCAATCTAGTAGGAGGCGAAGGAAAAAAAAAACGAGAAGGTGGCTTGAGGAATCCTTAGATGAATGTGCACCACGTCTGTGTCACTGTGGTGGGCCGCCGTAGCGAGCAAGTTAAGGGGCAAATGCAGATATGCTGTAAATCAGTGGCTACTTGTTTCAGAAATTATGCAGAGGTGTGGGTGTGTTTGAGAGTGAGTGTGTGATGCATACTAGCCATAATGGAAATCACTCAATGCAGCATTTTTTACTCAGAAATTTTAAAAACTGGGTTCACTCGCTCCAATTTAGAAAATAGCTTCACCCACAATAGAAACTGTTTTTTTCTTTTTTTAAATGTTCTTCTTTACACTCATGCTACTCTAAATCAAGTGTCTCCCATCAGTGGAATCTAAAAGCAATCTGAATAGACACTGGGTTTGATAGAGTAAAGTAGACACAATAATAATTGAGGGTTGCCTTGACAGCGCGTTAGGCAGAACACAGTAGTGGAGGCTGGGGAAGGGAAGGCACAGGTGTTGGGGTAACTTCCAAACAGAAATAGGATGGGCCAAATGTGCAAACACGGGATTTGTGAAGAGCAAAGTAATAGAGGTAAGTAAAAATGAAAAATAAAGTGGGTATTAGAATGACAGGAAAGGGAAAGACACCAGCCTAGAAGAATAACTGCCAAATGGTGCTTCAATTGCAAACAAGCCAATTGAAAGACTTTTTAACCACATCTTGGCAGGACACACACACACACACACACACACACACAAACACACTGGCTGGCAGAACATCACATTATGGCACCTAGATTATCCAGCAGGCATCTGGTGAGGCAGCTAACACGCTCTAGCAGAGCATGCAGGCTAGGCCATGTGTGTGTGTGTGTGTGTGTCAGGTGTCTGTGGGGACAGCTGCTCACTAAATAGTATTATTGTGTCTAATTGGGGATTACCAAGTCAGTGTGTCGTGATGGAAAGTACTTTGTCTCAGCTGTAAACAGGCCTCACATATTGCAGATGTGTAGCAGGCAGAGAATGGCAGGATACGGAGGGGAAGAGTCTTACCTAGGAGTCTGTCTTTCGTGCAGATATTATCACTCAATCTATTTGTCAAATTATCAATAAAGTCATTTATCAAGTAAAGACGTCAAATCTTCAGTGGTTACAACACAATGTGAGGATCCGTTTTTTGCTGTTATCAGTAGGTAGGCTTCCAGTCAGTTGTCAGGCCTTGGCCATCTTACTCATGTACGAGAGAAGTTTGTAGTATTTATTCTTTCATGTCAGCTATGATTCATGGTTTCTGGAGACAAAGACAAATTAATAAACAGCAGATGAGCCATGTGAGTTAAATGTTTCGTATGCCACCTCAAGCCTCAAGCTTAAAAACGTGTTGTTGACGCACAGTTGAGAACGTTTTTCTAATGTGATACTTCCGCTAAACCGCTAGTATTTATCAAATGCCTTGAGTTTTGGAAAAAGAAATGTCAAATTGAAGGTTTTTCTTTGAGATATTGTGATATGTGTTTTTTTTTTTACCTTCTTTATTTTCATAGGGGCAGGTACCCAAGGGGCAGGGTTCATGACCGAAAGAACGAGATCCAGAGTACAAGTGGCTGAAATAGGTTTCCTCAGGAGGGTGGCTGGCGTCTCCCTTAGAGATAGGGTGAGAAGCTCAGTCATTCGAGAGGAGCTCGGAGTAGAACCGCTGCTCCTTCGCGTCGAAAGGAGCCAGTTGAGGTGGTTCGGGCATCTGGTAAGGATGCCTCCTGGGGGGCTCCCTAGGGAGGTGTTCCAGGCAAGTCCAGCTGGGAGGAGGCCTCGGGGAAGACCCAGGACTAGGTGGAGATTATATCTCCAACCTGGCCTGGGAACGCCTCGGGATCCCCCGGGATCGGAACTGGTTGATGTGGCTTGGGAAAGGGAAGTTTGGGGTCCCCTACTGGAGCTGCTGCCCCCGCGACCCGACTCCGGATAAGCGGATGAAGATGGATGGATGGAGGTACGCCACATAAGGCACTACAGCAGTTATATTCTAAGCCTATTACCTTGAACTTCATACGCAACAATCACAAAGAAAATACATACAATACAAAAAAGCATTCAAAGATAGCATGAAACTCAATTGCAAGCCAAAGGTTATTGATGTCATGACATGATGAGATAGACCTCATTCATTATAAAGTTTGAGTCCGGTGCATGAGGAGTGGCTGATAGAAGTGAGAGAGTGACAGTGAGTAGCCACTCTATGGTCATAGTGAGAGAAACAAAGTGTGTCCGCAGTTCTTTCTAACCACAGTGGGAAATCTGTAGCAGGAAAAGTTAACCCTCTCCTGGATTTAATGTTGTTTGTGGAGGACAGGCACTTAAGGCCCTGTCGGCGTATTTCTGCAAATTCACTACTTGACATTATGCTACTTCATAAAGCAAATAACATTGCGTATCTCTTGAGACATCTGTTGATTAGTTCACTGTACATCTCACCATATGTTACCACGGAATGCCAGTTTCTTTGATTCTACATATTATATTGACATAATCGCCTCGGTCTCATCACTCTAGATGCTTTTTCTCCTAGAGTAGACTTCTCTCATAGAATCAAATGGTACAAACCTTTCCTCAACACACATTGCTGTGCTCAGATACACACATGCACCTATGTATACATATTGGCATATTGGACATGGATAAAGCGTGAGTATGAGCACAAACAAATCGGACAAGGAAATGCATACACACCCCCACACACACACTTTGATCTTCATACCCACTGTCCCCATGCATACTTTCCCAACCATTGCTGAGACAAATCACTATGGGACCTGCCTCCATGTCTCCACACAGCCAGTCATACAGTACCTATCTGTCTAAGCCTAAGACACAGAGCGATGTAAAAATAACACGGCAGCACTTAAAACGGCACTGGGGGAAAGGAGACAAGGCAGCCAAAAGCACTCCTGTTTATTTCTAATGGGACACGCACATAAGCCGGGAAGGGGGTATTTGTCACCAATCCACAGGGAGAAAAGAAATTGGAGAAAAAATAATCTAACCATGACTTACTCATTGGCTGCCAAGAACAACAACAAAAAAAGAAATGTTTGAACTAAGGTTACCTTCCAAATAAAAAAACACAAGGTCTGGAAAGTTAACATGCAGTGCAAATCAGTGGCTGGAGGTTAGCTCAGCTTAGCATAGAATAATTTATATTTATATTAATGGTCAAAAGTTCCATTGCACTCCATCATAGACAGAATACCAGTGGATATCAGTTGCATTGTTTTTTAACCAGGGCAGCAGTTCAGATTACATTATGTGCTTACATAATTGCAAAAGGGTTCGCCAATGTTTTCTCGGTTGGTTTTTTAAAGTGATATCAGATTAGTGAACAGAATGAGCTTTGGAACAGTGGATGAATAGTTGCTGATAATGGGCAATGTAGATATTGCTTAAAAGATCAACCATCCACTCAGATCAGCTGGTATTCTGTCTATTCTGGCTATGTGTAAATGTGGGTATTTATCTGTTGAAGCAGGTATCTTGTAAGGCAGCCTTGGTCACAGTGTGTGAATGATGAATGGTTCCTGTATATATATAGTCCATTTACATTTACATTTAATTATATGAAAAATGTTAATCCAGTAACCAGCTGTTAAGTAAATGTAATGCAGTACAAAGTACACTCCTCCCCTCTGAAAATAACAGAAGTATAGTGTCATACATATATCAAAGTACATACAGCTTAAAATTCTTCTTCAACTTCATTACACTAGCCTCTATCCTTGTCGTTTCACTTTCGGGATCTCTCCGGTGCCTCAGATAATTCCTCCGGATGCATGTTCTCTCGCCCATGTCCGTAGACTATCTGTCCAATCGGAGTTTTCTGTTGTGTGACAAACAACTTTTGAACGTGCACATGTTCCACCAAAACAAGTTCCTTCCAAACGTATTTTTTCCAGCAGCTCCATGGTCGCTTAGCGGCGCCCAAGACGATTGTGATTGGTTTAAAGAAATACTAATAAACCAGAGCATGATGATCTCCCATCCTGGAATGCTGTGTGGACTGGCCAGACCCTCTTCCCTGGCAAAGTGAGACTAACATTACTCCAACTTAAGCTACAATACTTCCACCACTGCTGGTAGTTGGACTTCCCTTTGGAGGGAGCTAGGGTAGCTAATTCACCGCATTTCCAGTCTTTGCTATGCTAACGTAACTGGCTGCAGTCTCCAGCTTTATATTGAGTGGCAAATGCCATCAATGTTCTCATCTACCTCTTGAAAGAAGCAAATGAGCATGTTTCATAAACATTTCAAACAATTCCTTAAAACATAGGGACAATCTCAATTTACATTTTTACCTTTTGAGAGCACAGAGATTTCCTGAGGCACTGTGTGTTGAAGGTTGCCTAACCTCGAATGGAGTGTGTGCATGTTTACCTGCATGTCTTTCTCCAGCGTGTGTGTGTGTGTGTGTGTGTGTGTGTGTGTGTGCAGAGCTCAGCGGAAGCGAGGCCATATGGAAACACGGTAGAGGCTTTTTGCACCTCTTCGCACCTTCTGGTCTTTCCACTGCTTATGTTGCCGTAGGGAGGAAGGGAAAGGGTCGAGGGCAGAGTGGAGCTATAGAGAATAAGTAAAGAACTCTAAATGGCTTTCTGAGGCATGCTGTGTGTAAGGACGCTACAAGGACATTAGATATATGGGGGGGATTACCTTTATACACAGACAAATACTAAGGCTTACACACCCCATACATCCAGCCACACACTGTAACAAATTTAACATTTAACATTTACAGTAGGTTACTGGCAACAATTGGCAGCAAGTTACTGTGAATTATTTTTCCAGTAAAGGTACTGTACTTCCATTTACAGTATTTTATGTATTCATTGTAAAATACAAAACAGTAAACACAACATAAGATATAAAGTAAAAATGCAGTACTTTACTATTTACAGTACTATAGTGGCTATATTGTGTTTTTTTTTCGAGTAATGCTGTAATTATAAATATAAATAATTTGACTACTGTGATTTTGTCAAGTCGGCAAGGTTGTAATAAACTTTACAGCATTCCACTGTAAAAATCATATAGTGTTACTGTGAAATCTAAAGTAAATAACTGTAGATTTCACAGCCATTATTTACAGTGCAGCCATGTTCATAAATAAATAATCCATCACACATATATTGTTATATCATTTCTGAAAGCTTCAATGCAAGCTCAGCCTTTGTGAATGCTTTCTGAAAGCTCAGTAGCCCATACTGTACGTTGTGTAAACAGCTTTTGTTTCGCACAGTGGCTCCAGCACGCTAAAGCGCCCGCCGCTAGAGTCTGACAACTTTCTAAATGAAGCTCATTATGTCCTTATTGATTTTTCATATTCCTTCACACCGGTAAATACCCCCAAGATGCTCCTCTTAACGCTCTGCCCCCCCGCTTGCCGCTCCGCTTCCATTCTCACCGGTACCTGTGCTATCTATCCATCTATGCGTTGTTCCGCCCCGTTTTTATTAGCCGCCCCCCCCCCCCCCCTCCGAGCAGAGGAAAACCAGCAGAACACTTAAGGGAGCTGAACGGTTTCCAATTAGCAAAACAAATACCTCCGCTCACTCTCACCCTGTCACATGGTGCCTGACAGAGCCTTGGCGGCCATTACAGACAATTAGAATTTAATAAGCCCAATATGCTCACTGTACTAATGGAGAGGGAGGGAGGGAGGCAAGGAGGGAGGCAAGGGCCCTTATCCTCCATCTCTCTCTCCCTCTATCTTCCTCTCTAAATCCTCGTAGTTGTCCTGGCAGCTTGTTCTTATTTGAATAGTGTCAAGGCTTTTCCAGGCTAATCTCAGTCACTGTACAACCCTAGCTCTATTTACCGTCTATCACTCTCTCACCAATAACA
Organism: Etheostoma nigrum; assembly: GCA_029931835.1. NCBI lineage: Eukaryota > Metazoa > Chordata > Actinopteri > Perciformes > Percidae > Etheostoma > Etheostoma nigrum. The sequence continues at coordinate 5,543,437 of CM057238.1, forward strand.
TTTTCACACTCTTTTTTTCACCTCCTCTTTTCTTCTCTTGGCCTTTTGTCCTACTTACACCTATTTCTCCCCCATTCCACCCATCTCACAGTTCTTACACATTCATTTCTCCCCTGTCTTGTCTGTTCAGTCTGGCTCTGTCACTCCTGCAGATGTTTTCTTATGCTATTTCATTTGAGTTTATTCATTTGTTGCCCCTCTCTCTGCTCTCATTTTACTCAGAATCTGAATTTATTATTCATTTTCTTACTCTTTGGCCCCTTCTTTCCTCTCTGCTACCCTATCACCCTTATTCCATTCTCTCTTTCATCCTGCCTCCACGCTCAAGCTACTATATCTCTGATCGGTGTCCGTGTCTCCGCTCAGTCTCCGTCTCTGTTTTGCCTGTGTAGTAAGGCCCTATGAAATGAGGTGATACAAATGGCGTTTTATGGCGCTGTGCAGCACAACCAGGCAGAACACGGCAGGCAATCATAAAAGCCATTGTCTGCCGCGCGTGCCACTTTTAATGTGTTCCATTTGATTTAACGCAAGCGATAGGTGAGGCAGCAGAGGAGGTGAGGATGAGCGGGGGGGGGGTAGTGGTAAGAATGGAGATAAAGGGGATAAAGAGACAGGGTTAGAGAGCGGAAAGAGAGAATAAGAGAAAGAGACAGGAGGAGAGAGAGGGGTATCTAGGTTGTAACTGCAGTCCTCACTTTTGGGTTGAAATAATAAGGGACAGCTGGGCTGATATCTAATTTCTTGGGAAGAAATGCCATTTAGAGTGAGAATGAAAATGGAATGCATGCAAGGGAGCAAGCTGCGGTAGAAGGAAAGACGAACAGACGGGGGAGAGTGAAATATTAGAAAATAAATGCAATATCCAATGCACAAAGAGATTACATTGCCAGAGGGTGGCAGAGGTGTGAGAATTGCAATGGCTTTTTGTGCTTATAAAGCCGATCATTTAAAAGAACAGGCATATTTAGATCCCGGTGAGGACCTTGTAGGTATTACCTATACACCCCCCACCCCCACCCCCACCCTCCACGACCTCTTCACCCTCACCCCAATCTGGGGGAGATATGTGACAGGGGTAATTGCATAAAGCTGTAATTAGTGTACAATATTGGATACATGATTCAAATTTTTACAGTTCATTGTCCTTCTGGATTTATTTGATATAAAAGCTTGTAAAACATCAACCCTGTTGTCTACAGTCAAAATATCAACATCATTTTTTCAAGACAAACTGGGTTAGTAGAACATTCGGGTTGCAGTGAGGTCACTTGAATGTTAAAAATGGTTGTAGGACCTTAAAGACAAATAAATAAATAAAACGGAACATGAATCTTCCAGATATGTATTGATATCACAGACAGATAAATAATAAATAAGCCATTTTCCTTTCGAAAACACTTCTCATATGTCTTTGGAGTCACACTGTGAAGAGATAATCATTATAACTTATACAGTTGACAAAATACATACATTTTTTCAAAGAAAGTCCAGACGCTTTTGCCCTCATGACACTTACTTATGCCAATAATCAACATAATAATGACATATTTATTGATATTACACCCACAGCAATGCTACACAAGCATTTGTGTGTCTAAAACAGTTCTTCTACAGTGCCTTGCGAAAGTATTCGGCCCCCTTGAACTTTTCAACCTTTTGACACATTTCAGGCTTCAAACATAAAAATATAAAATTTTTATTTTTTGTGAAGAATCACCAACAAGTGGGACACAATTGTGAAGTGGAACAAAATCTATTGGATATTTTAAACTTTTTAACTAATAAAAAAACTGAAAAGTGGTGCGTGCAAAATTATTGGGCCCCATGCGTTAATACTTTGTAGAGCCACCTTTTGCTGCGATTACAGCTGCAAGTCGCTTGGGGTATGTCTCTATCAGTTTTGCACATCGAGAGACTGACATTCTTGCCCATTCTTCCTTGCAAAACAGCTGGAGCTCAGTGAGGTTGGATGGAGAGCGTTTGTGAACAGCAGTTTTCAGCTCTTTCCACAAATTCTTGATTGGATTCAGGTCTGGACTTTGACTTGGCCATTCTAACACCTGGATACGTTTATTTGTGAACCATTCCTTTGTGGATTTTGCTGTATGTTTGGGATCATTGTCTTGTTGGAAGATAAATCTCCGTCCCAGTTTCAGGTCTTTTGCAGACTCCATCAGGTTTTCATCCAGAATGGTCCTGTATTTGGCTGCATCCATCTTCCCCTCAATTTTAACCATCTTCCCTGTCCCTGCTGAAGAAAAGCAGGCCCAAACCATGATGCTGCCACCACCATGTTTGACAGTAGGGATGGTGTGTTGAGGATGATGAGCTGTGTTGCTTTTACGCCAAACATATCGTTTTGCATTGTGGCCAAAAGGTTCGATTTTGGTTTCATCTGACCAGAGCACCTTCTTCCACATGTTTGGTGTGTCTCCCAGGTGGCTTGTGGCAAACTTTAGACGAGACTTCTTATGGATATCTTTGAGAAATGGCTTTCTTCTTGCCACTCTTCCATAAAGGCCAGATTTGTGCAGTGTACGACTGATTGTTGTCCTATGGACAGACTCTCCCACCTCAGCTGTAGTTCTCTGCAGTTCATCCAGAGTGATCATGGGCCTCTTGGCTGCATCTCTGATCAGTCTTCTCCTTGTCTGAGCTGAAAGTTTAGAGGGACGGCCAGGTCTTGGTAGATTTGCAGTGGTCTGATACTCCTTCCATTTCAAAATGATCGCTTGCACAGTGCTCCTTGGGATGTTTAAAGCTTGGGAAATCTTTTTGTATCCAAATCCGGCTTTAAACTTCTCCACAACAGTATTACGGACCTGCCTGGTGTGTTCCTTGGTCTTCATGATGCTCTCTGCGCTTTCAACAGAACCCTGAGACTATCACAGAGCAGGTGCATTTATACAGAGACTTGATCACACACAGGTGGATTCTATTTATCACCATCAGTCATTTAGGACAACATTGGATCATTCAGAGATCCTCGCTGAACTTCTGGAGTGAGTTTGCTGCACTGAAAGTAAAGGGGCCAAATAATTTTGTACGCACCACTTTTCAGTTTTTTATTTGCTAAAAAAGTTTAAAATATCCAATAGATTTCGTTCCACTTCACAATTGTGTCCCACTTGTTGGTGATTCTTCACAAAAAATTAAAATTTTATATCTTTATGTTTGAAGCCTGAAATGTGTCAAAAGGTTGAAAAGTTCAAGGGGGCCGGATACTTTCGCAAGGCACTGTATATGCAAAAATAAACATAATAAACATTATAACTCATATGAAGCACAAACTATTTACATTTCTTCAAAAAAGGCCCAAATATATGCCAAATCTCAAACCAGTGGGGCCATTTTCCTCTAAAAAACGGTAGATATCTTGTTCCGCTATAGCATCTTTGATCGCATACTAGACTGGTGTGACCATAGTGTGACTGGGAAGTTTAACCTCTTTAAGACTCCATACTCTTTGGCTGACGTTGTCTCCCATATATGGGCATACTGCTTCCTTTTCTTCCGTAAACACAGAGCAGAGACGGGGCAGCGGGAGCTAGCGGCAGAAATGAGTAAAAACGCGATGAATTATGGCCATAAAGTAGATAAATCTTGGATGTAACGGTTTGGATTTAATGCTCAACCATCCCGAAAAAGGCTGGAAGTTCCAGGCTGGATAGAAAACTCACCTGTAGAGGCTAGAAAGACCCAGAAGCAACTTCCGTAACCGCTAACCCGTTAGCTTTTAGTTGCAACTTTTGGTGAGTCTCTAGCTTTTATGGTTATTAAATGATTAAACTATGAATCAGAGGTGCTGTTTTTGCTCGTGGGCGAGTATCTCGGTCTCAGAGGGCTTAGGAAATATGAACCCATTCGGCCACAGCAATCGTAAGAACAATCATCAGAATGTTCATGTAAGTGCCCCAGATATACACACAGATTTTACTATAAATCACAGATTCATTGTCTAATTATCACAAATCTCTCAGGATCTGTCCTCATAAATACCTGAACCATGCCCTGAAAGATTCATTCAAATTGACCACTAGGTGGCGCTATAAATGCAAACAAGCTGCAGGTGATATAATGCAAATCAGGCTATAAATGATTAAATGTTTGACCAATCAACACAAACCTTCCAGGAAATGTCTACATAAGGACCTCAAACATTTACATTCAAGTCTTATTCAAATTGACCACTAGGGGCGCTTTTGATGCACAATAACTGGACGTGGAATGACACAAATCAAGGTTTGAGCTTGGAATCACAGCTTATTAGCAATTGTTTTTGTGTTCTGCTTTTCTCAAATTGCCGTGAGCTGGACTGAGCTCCATATCACACTGAAGTGAAAATAAAGTGTTTTTTTATAAATGATTTGTCCAATCGTTACAAAGTCTGGAGGATATTTTTATACTGACGTTGGACGCCGAATCGTGGGTTCAAACCGCTATAAACCGCTATAATCGCAATATTGTTCCTTCTGGTTTTCCTCTGCTTTACTTATGTCCGCATTCAACACGGTGGTCAGCGTTGACATTGATGATAATGTTATGCACTGGTTGGTCAGTTCTGGAACAATATTGCATATCCATCCACTTTAATGTTATCGTGCCTCTTTCTGTCAAAGTCTTGATTCTGAATGACTCAGAAATGTGCTGTATTTGCATCTGTAAAGAAGATGATTGGAACCCATTGGAAACCACCCCATGACCTATCTACGTGCATGTGGACCCTTTCCTATTTGGATGTGATATATATGGAGCTCTCCACGGCGCGCATACAGTACATGGAGTGTCGAGAAAGTCTCTGGTCACTTGGCTGGACATTGCTGACACTGTGCTTGCGGACTCTAACTTGTGCAGGTGTGTGGTAACTTGTCTTGTATCTGTCTGTTTGTGTGTGTCATGGTGTGTGTCTGTTCATGAGTGTGTTGTTTTGTCTCCCTCCCTCCCGTCTTTCCTCTATGTTTGTATTATGTTTTTTATTCATTAATTTCTCTTTTTTTGTGGCCCAGGGAGGCATTAACAATTTCAGTGTATTGTTTGTCATTGTTTGTTGTCACTGTTTATGTTGAATATGTAAAAATAATGAAAACAATCTATCACAAAAAATATAATGTTATGCACTGAACTCACTGGCCCCCTTTAGCTTGTATCCAGTCCAAGGGTGCTTTCACACCCGACCGGCTAGATATTGGTTAAAATGAACCGTAGTGTGCTTGCCCTGTTAGTATGGTTGGTCTGGGCTGGTGTGAAAGCTCAATCAGAATCTCAGTGCTCAGTCAATTAGATCCAGTGCGAATGCAGCAACTGGACCTCTCAGTCTACGTCCATGCAGTGTGGTTCATGGAAAGTAAAAAGTCCAACCAGAGGATTTTGTGATAGTTGATTTTAGGATGATTTCAAATGCTACAAATCTATTTCAGCTTTTAATTCTTTAGTCACAGTGAGTCACCAACTTAATGTTTTTACTTTGTACTCCACCACATGTACTTGACAGCTAGCTACTGGATTAACATTTTATATTTCAGAATAAGAATAAGAATCAGAAAATTATATATTGCCAAGCAAGTAACACTTACAAGGAGTTTGCCTTGGTGGTTGGTATATAAATACACGTGATGCTATTCAACATATTAAAAGGAAATAAACAATACATATGGACAGTATACGTGTTTAAAGGTCCCATGACATGGTGCTCTTTGGATGCTTTTATATAGACCTTAGTGGTCCCTAATACTGTATCTGAAGTCTCTTTTATATAGACCTTAGTGGTCACCTAATACTGTATCTGAAGTCTCTTTTATATAGACCTTAGTGGTCCCCTAATACTGTATCTGAAGTCTCTTTTATATAGACCTTAGTGGTCCCCTAATACTGTATCTGAAGTCTCTTTTATATAGACCTTAGTGGTCCCTAATACTGTATCTGAAGTCTCTTTTATATAGACCTTAGTGGTCACCTAATACTGTATCTGAAGTCTCTTTTATATAGACCTTAGTGGTCCCCTAATACTGTATCTGAAGTCTCTTTTATATAGACCATAGTGGTCCCCTAATACTGTATCTGAAGTCTCTTTTATATAGACCTTAGTGGTCCCCTAATACTGTATCTGAAGTCTCTTTTATATAGACCTTAGTGGTCCCCTAATACTGTATCTGAAGTATCTTTTATATAGACCTTAGTGGTCCCCTAATACTGTATCTGAAGTATCTTTTATATAGACCTTAGTGGTCCCCTAATACTGTATCTGAAGTATCTTTTATATAGACCTTAGTGGTCCCCTAATACTGTATCTGAAGTATCTTTTATATAGACCTTAGTGGTCCCCTAATACTGTATCTGAAGTCTCTTTTATATAGACCTTAGTGGTCCCCTAATACTGTATCTGAAGTCTCTTTTATATAGACCTTAGTGGTCCCCTAATACTGTATCTGAAGTATCTTTTATATAGACCTTAGTGGTCCCCTAATACTGTATCTGAAGTATCTTTTATATAGACCTTAGTGGTCACCTAATACTGTATCTGAAGTATCTTTTATATAGACCTTAGTGGTCCCCTAATACTGTATCTGAAGTATCTTTTATATAGACCTTAGTGGTCCCCTAATACTGTATCTGAAGTATCTTTTATATAGACCTTAGTGGTCCCCTAATACTGTATCTGAAGTCTCTTTTATATAGACCTTAGTGGTCCCCTAATACTGTATCTGAAGTATCTTTTATATAGACCTTAATGATCCCCTAATACTGTATCTCTTTCCCAAAATTGGTGGTTCCCAAGCCTTGGTGCAGAATTCCAGCAACTAGAGCCAGTCCCACAATGAGCTTTCCTAAGTATGTGCCATTTCTGAGTCTGTAGCTTTTGATGAGAAGGGGATGGGGGGGGGGGGGGGCAAGGAGGATGCTGGGAGTGTCAAACAAACATCCACTATCAAAAAATCTTTTGGTTGAACCATACTAACAGGGCAAGCACACCGCGGTACAGTTTGACCGAAACCTAACCGGTCGGGTGTGAAAGCACCCTTGGACTTGATACAAGCAATAGGGAGCCAGTAGTGAATGGGGACGTGGAGCTGTGTGGGAAAAGCATGGGGAGGTTGAACACATGTTTCCAGTAGTCCCTTGGAAGATGACAAGCGCCACTTTGGTCAACGCCTTAGTGAGGTTTTAAATAGGGGCATGGGCACTGTGTGTGGGGCTTGGAGAAACTTTAAGGGACAATCTCTCGACGACCTTGTTTAAACACATTTACATATGTTCCCAGTGCATAGACACCAACCCGATTGCAATCTAAATGAATGCCTATTGTTGATGGTAAAAAAAAAACCTGCAGGCTAAGTAGTCTACAGAAACAGGTTCAGCTCGACTTAATCAAATGCATTAACATGGGATGTTGTCTGCTCTAACTGCTGTCAAGCTTTGTATTAACATCTACATTACTGTGGGTATACTGATATTTTAATGTATTCTTGTTTTTTTCCTCATCCAGTTAACACCCACACCACCAGTACTTGGTGTGTCAGATACATTATGCAGAGATTTGTCCTGTAATGCTACTTAACAAACAGCTGTAGACTAGTGGTTGATCTGACTTGGCTCGTGTGACCGCAGTGATCAGTGCCTTTGGCCAACCCTTGTCTTTCAGCCTAATAGCTATATACACCCTGAGAGCAGTCCTGTGATTGTTAATGAACACTTCAGCTCCAGGCATGGGAGGCAATTAGCTTGCCTCCCATGCCTGCCAGACTTGACAAAACCTCCCTCATTTCTTTGTCTTAATTTTTTTAAATTTTCTTTTTTTGAGTGTGCAGAGAAAGAAGCAATTTTGAAGATTTTCTCAGTTATTTGAATCTAGGTTGGTGCACACAATTGATTACTGTTGTAATTCGACATTCACACGAGGCTCTTTCTTGCTGATGTACTGTATCATCTGTGCTTTGACATGATTTTTTTTTTACCCAATTGTGCTTGAGGAAAGCCCACTTCAGTATTTCTAGGAATTAGGTCCATGTTGGATTATTATGCATCTAGAGATGTACTTGCAATGCCAACAAGCAGTGCCAATACAGGAAGTAGTAGCAAGGTGGAAAATACGAGTATGGGCGTCAGCGTGGTGAATACATGTGTCAGGCAGGTGCAGTTCATGCCAAGCTCACATTCCAAGCTATTTAATTGCTTTTCTAACTGTAACTGTGCTTTAGTTGCCGAACTCCATACCTATAATGATCTTTCTCTAACCTTAACCAAACTGCAGTTCCCAGGCACATTTTATAGAATGCAATAATTTAAAAAACTAGCCTGGCGTTTTCAGTTTAATTTGCAAATGCGTATTAGTGTGAAACATTTTAGTTCAAATTCTATTTCAATGGCCGCAGACCAAAATTACTCTTAATGCAATGCTGAATGAAATAGCTCTGAGTTACACATGCAAGTTGGGGCAGTGCTTAGTCTGGTTTGAAGCAGGAAAATAAAAATGGCTACCTTGTCACAGACTTTCTACAATTACAGCTAAACTGTACACTGTAAACATTTGATGTAAGGTGGTGCATTGCTCTGGACACGGCATGCCAGCTACGCTCAGTTACTACGTTCGGTAAGCATGACAATGCTCAAGCCTGCTACTATTTCCCACAATTGAACACAACACTTTCTTTCATTAGACCCTCTTTGGTGTGGTCAGATTTTATGTTTTATTGTGGGAAATGTAGGATTGATTTTTGGAAGTAATTTGGTGTCAAAGAAATAGCTAGGCAGAGACTGAGAAGTATCTCAATAATGTAGTCTCTGTGGTGGAATAACTGCATTCTGCATTCAAAGCTCTGCTTAGCTGCTGATGTAAGCCCCCACCCCCCTTTCCCTTTTGCTCACTGCCCTTTAAATCACTGGATGTAAATCAGACAGGGAAAGAAAAGCACTAATTTAAACCTGCTTGAAAAGTTTGGGTCCCCACAGGGACTTATAATAAGGTGGAATGCTTGCTGCGATGAGAGTGTAAAAGCAGATTAATCCCATTTTTAAAAGATTGTGACATAAAAACCACAACTAGGATGCAGATGATTAATAGAGTAGGAAATAAAGGAGTGATATTCATTGGCAATGGCTGTGCTCTGCAGGCTATAGAAAGTGTGAGAGCTAAACAACTCAAACATACTAGCCCTCATTTATCAACCTAACGTAGAAACCAGCGCAGACATGCACAGAAGTCCTCTTAGGACAGGCTTCACATGGGATTCATGAAACGTTCGTATCACACCAATCGTAAGAATGATCGTACATTGATAAATGCAGCGGCTGGAAACGATCGTAATTTCAATATCACGCCCCAATATATTCTGGGTTTTGAGGCCTCGCCCCTACTATTTACGACATGGCCAGACATAATCCGGCTAAGAAGCAGCACTTTTCAGAGGTGGAGATTGAAACTCTGACATAACACTTTATTTTGCAGTAACATGTGTCCTATTGTTCAGCCAAAAACTGGTATTTGACTGTAGGAAAAATGCGGAATAGAAAGAGATCACTGATGCGGTCAGTTTATTGTCGTATTAAATCGCATCCAGCTGAAGTTTATTTAATTCATACATACTGTACTTACTAATAGTAATATACAGGCTTATATGGGAATCTCTTAGGCCTACAGGTACGTTCAATTAAATTCAATTCAATTTTATTTATAGTATCAATTCATAACAATATGTATCTCGAGACACTTTAACCAAAAGAGGAGGTCTAGACCACAGTCTATAATGTCCAAGGACCCAGAGTTCTGGTAGTCCTCCAGAGCAAGCAACAGTGTGACAGTGGCAAGGAATAACTTCCTTTTAGGAAGAAACCTCGGACAGACCCAGGCTCTTGGTAGGCAGTGTCTGACGACCGGTTGGGGTTAGAATGAAGAGTGGCAATAACAGTCACAGTGAAAGATAATGGAACAGTGACTAAAAATAGTAGTGTGTTCATGGCATAGCAGGGCACTGAGAGGCATTTCAAGGCACCGCAGAGCGTAGCAGGATGTAGCAGGGCATGGCAGGACGTGTAGCGGGATCATGGCGACAGCTGCTACCGTGATTTTGGAGCCTCCCTGATCCGAGGAAACATGCTGGGGGAAAAAGAACAAAAGGACTCCGGGGAATGACTCCCCAGAGCTAGATCAGTAACAAGCATTTCTGGGACATGGATGCACACAAATTGGGAAGATAGAAAGATAGGAGAGAGGAGCTCAGTGTGTTGAAGGAAGTCCCCCAGCTGTCTAAAACTATTACAGCATAACTAAGAGAGACAGGGTAAAGAGAGGAGCCTGGTCAGGCTAGAACTCTCCCCAACCAGATTGGGCTGTATCGCCCTGCCTCTCTCTAGTTTTATTATATTATTGATTATATGGTAAATTAATCTGACGACCATGAAGAGAATGTGTATCTATATTTAAATACACACACAGTAGCAGAGTTTATGCAGTGTTTTTTTCGTGAGTTAGAGCCAGGCAACAGCTGTGAGGGAGAGGGCGCGTCTCCCCCCCCCCCCCCCCGTCCTACGCCTGTTTTAGGTCGTACTAACTGTTCATAAATGAGGGCCACTGTATGTATGTATGCATAGATGTATGTATGGCCTCACGATACGATATAGTCATGATACTTATGTTACAGTACGATATAATTGTGATTTAAAATATATATTAAACAATATTCTGCGATATATTGCAATTTTATTATTTATTCCCAATTTCAAATGATGTCCCCAAAAGGATACTTTGTCAACTTCTAATTTATCTAAAAAGAAACATGTCTCTGTTTATTCATATCACTTCATATGTATTGCTGCATAATGGGATTGTTAAGCAGACCAGCTGATCAACACATATATAATAAAAGATCCATAATTGGCACCTGTGTATCAATACAGTATTGCTACTGAAAATTTCGCTGTATTATTTTTCCCCCACCCCTAGTACAGTATGTATGCACGTATGTATGCACGCACACACACACACACACACCGCAGTACTTGCCATGCCTCACCCAGGTGTTTTATCAACAAGCTGTATGTCTTTGTCAGGTTCATTATAAGTTCTGGACGCCTAACTGGATTGATTCATAGAGATGGTGTCCCCTAATTATGCCTGAAGCCATATTTTCTACTGCACTTCTGATTGAATTAAACTTGTTTGGCAACTTGCAAGTGCTTTTAGGCCAATGTGTAGACAAACAAAGCCGAGTGCCAGGTAAATTCATCTATCCAACAATGACAATACATTCAAAAAATCTTCCAAACCAAAAGGTTTGTTGTTAGTAAGGATGCACAATCCAATCTATGAAACCCAACGCTTAAAATATGAAGCAAATGTAACCGATTCACATGAAATACAACTGTATGGTGTGTACCTGAACACAACACCAGTATTCCTTTGGCCAAACTGTGTGTAAGGTGTATTACGAAAGATGAACACAACGTTGTGTCTGCTCTCAGCTCAAGAATCTAAAGCCAGGCTGTACTTGGCAGCTGTCCAGCTTTTAAGTCCGTAGCTTTCATCCTCATTGGACCATGAATTTAAAAGAGGTTGGTGGATTATAACACAATCGATTATTGCCTACTGATGTTACTTGTTGGTTTTCCCGTCACTGCTTTTTTGTTTCTAAATTGTGTCTGTTGTCTGCTGTGTTGAAACTCAACTACATTCAGGAAGTGTCTTTTTTAAAGCAGATTCAATAAAAATGGAAGTTCATATCAGGGATGGGCGAATCCATATTGTGATATACATTGCAGCTTCTTGCAATAACAATATACAGTATATCACAATATATAAATTATAATAAAACCATTTCAGAACAGGTTACATAGACCCTAAGGAAAGCCAAACTGCTAAATCGTTGTTGTTTTTTTAAAGATAAAGAAACATGGGAAGTAGTTTTGAGAACATTTATTGTGCAAAACTGTAATTATACAACATAATCTTGCAGATTAATTCAATCCAAGTACTCTAGTTGCAGAGACTTTAACAAAGAATATGCTTTATTGGGTTTATTTGCTTTAGTGTAAACCATTCTAAGAGGCACTACACTTTAAAAGATGCACAGATACTTTAAATAAAAAACATATTATAATGGATGTTGCACCGGCCTTTTTCACCAGCTCCTTCCGTCCTTTCCCTTTCAGCCATGTTTACCCAAGATGCCGATGATGCGTTGCAGCCGGTTGAAGCTCGTGGCTCTAAATGTCGTGGGTAGATTGCGTCGACATGCATTATCGTGATAGTGCAGTATAACTAAAGTCTTTATTGTAGGCCAATTTTGTATTGCTTATATTGCATATCGCCCATTACTAAAGATTAATTAAGTAATGTATACTGTTTATTGATCCCCAGTGGGGAAATTACAGTGTACACAGTTTTGTTAGTCACTACACACAGGCCTGAAATACACACACATGCTCAAGACCTATACATGCACAAATGGAGAGATGTCAGAGTGAGTGGGCTGCCAGTGCTGGACCTAAGCAGTTGGCTAGCATCTCTCCAGCTACCAATCCACCCACACCCCGTACTTTGGTCTACACTGGGACTTGGACCAGTGACCCTCCGGTTCCCAACCCACCTCCAAACGGACTGAGTTACTGCCATGTGTAGCAATATATAATTAGAAATGTATGTAAGAATCTGTAGCGGGAGAGGATGAGCTGGATCAGTGCAACCCTAGTTTCTAGAGATGCAGACGAGTTCTGTCCAGTACACTCCATGCATTCTCTTTCACAGCTCTGTCACAGTGTGTCTGGAGTTAACTTGCCCCTACAGGCCTTCGCACATATCCTGCCACAAGTCCAATGGGCTCTTCTCAAGTTTTCCACTGTCCCCTTCTGTGGAGAAAACACACACCGCAAGCATGCCCCCTCCCCCGAGTGGAAGATGAAGCATGACTGCTACCTCTGCTGAACTTCAGAATTGGAGGAAAGTTTGAAAAATAGGTGCAATTTCAATGGACACCGGCTGCTTTAGGGGGCTCTACACATTCTCTTTAAAGAATATGTGTTCCTCTCCTTGGCTTTGCAAAGACAGGATTTATTTTTAAGATAGTGGAATCATACCGTTTCTTTAAAATACTCACGTACTCTTCTAATCCAGTCTAAGTGGACAAATCAGTCGCCATGCAAACTGTTGCACCTTAAATATGAAATAATTCATTTTCCTTAATCGGGATGATTCATGTATGTGTCAAGCAAATCAGCATCCATGTCTGTGATCCACAGTAATCATAGCTACATCAAACAGCAAACTCATATGCATGAATTTATACTCTAGTCCCATTCTTCAAAGAAAGATGTCAACATTATTGAACTATTCGCCATGATCACTGTTTACAAAGCCAGCGGAAGATGAAAGTGGCCTGTGTTCATATGCGATAGGGAGGAGGAAAGGGAGAGCTACGGTGGAGGAGAAAAGAGGAGGTGATGAACAAGCTCTTCTTGGAGAAAAAAGACAAAAAATACAAAACAGCGGAAAGAAAAGACAAGACAATCGGAGGAGAATGCACCGGCACCACCGCCCCACTCCTACACCACCCCTGTAATCATTTTCAACATATTAAATTTGGATTAACAACAATAGCGGAATTACAATACTGGCTGCCAAGGAAATTATTTTCACCTCACTAATGAAATTCATGAAATAATGCCTGCCACGATTCCCACCTCAAGGTAGACCACTGTCTTACGCAACTCGCACACAAACACGCCCGTGTACATATGAGCCCAAAGGGTTGATTAGGAAGTAATAATGGGAGTCTCTGCCGTGTCATTCATCACTGTGTGAAAGCAAAGATGTGAGGCATTGTTTACCTGCAGGGTCTATGATTAAATATGGAAATGCAGGTACAGCTTCTTAGCTGTAAATGGATCACACACACTGCCATGTTTAAGTGAACACACAGTAGGCTGTGTGTTAAGCAGACCACGAGGTAATGAATACAATGTCATACTGTTAACAGGAGAAAACTATGTACCGTATGAAGTAGGGGTGGGAATCACCAGACGCCTCCGGATACGATATCATCACAATACCTATGCCACGATACGATATTGCAATTTTAACCCTCATGTTGTCTTTGGGTCAAATTGACCTGTATTCCTATGTCAGTGTTCTTTTTAATTCCCCAAAATAACATGATTGATTCCACACAACGCTCTTCGGCAAGTACAAATCTCTACTTTCATTAATTTTGTGGCGTCTTAGTCAATTTTATAGCATTTGAAAAACAAATTGAAGTGGTTTTGAAATAGTATTGAGTAAAAGTTGACATATTCCAGTCTGTGATTATCCATCAACATCCATTCCTTTCATTTTAGTCTAAACAATTCCTAAAAAAAATTCCTGTGAAAAAGTCACAGTTTCAAAACCACTACAATTTTCTGTTAAACCATTCCTGCGAGTTTATTATGAGTCGTCGCGGACATGAAGTGCCGGTCAGAAATCCCTCCATCCCTCCGTCCGTGCAGCGCAGAGTACCACGGCCCCTCCTCGTCCTGTTGTTGGTGCGAGTGTCTGTGCACGATGGCTGCAAGAGACGAAACCCCCCAACTCTTCTCGCACGTCATAGACTGAAGCCGGCTACGTGGACATTTTTCGGCTACTGAAACGCCACAGACGTCCCAAACAAATTCAAGTTAACGTACGCTGTCTTTGAAGTAACATTTGCAAACATAGCTTGTCTAACAATAGTTAAATAATTACTTCAGGCTGCTACTGAGGCAGATAACACAGCTAACGTCAGCTATTTTCCTTCATAACATAACTTCGCTAAGCAGACAAGTACACATTTTCTGGTAAATTAGTACTTTAACTGTAGATTAAATTAGAGCTGGGCAATATACTGTACAGTGGGGCTTAAAAGTTTGGGCACCCCAGGTAAAAATGTGTATTAATGTGCATAAAGAAGTCAAGAAAAGATGAAAAAAATCTCCAAAAGGCATCAAATGACAGATTAGATATTTGTATAATATGTCACAAAAAGTTAGATTTTATTTCCATCATTTACACTTTCAAAATAACAGAAAACAAAAACATATTCTGTTATTTTGAAAGTGGTTTCTTTATGCACATTAAAACTAATTTTTACCTGGGGTGCCCAAACTTTTGAGCCCCACTGTATATTGATATTGTGAAATGAGACTAGATATTGTCAAAGATCTTGGAAATTTGTTGTCTTTTCCTGGTTTGAAAGGCTGCATTACAGTAAAGTGACGTCATTATCTGAAGTTGCCAGACTGTTGTGTTATTTTCTTTTACCCACTTAGTCATTATATCCACTTTACTGTTGATTATTTATCAAAAATCTCATTGAGTGAAAATTTTGTGAAAGCACCGATGGTCAACACTACAATGTTGTTTCAATATCGATATTTAGGTATTTGGTCAAAAAGTTTGTGATATTTGATTTTCTCCATATCGTCCAGCCATAGTTTAAAGTAAATTGAGCTGATATAACATCTGTTTTTAGTCTTCCACCACTGTGTACATCTGGTTTTGTGATTGTGTTGTACAGAGAGGAAAACCAACAAAATACGAAAAACTTGGTGGGGAACTGGACATGGCATTACAAAAACAATAACTATCTAAATAAAA
This sequence comes from Etheostoma nigrum, assembly GCA_029931835.1. Classification (NCBI taxonomy): domain Eukaryota; kingdom Metazoa; phylum Chordata; class Actinopteri; order Perciformes; family Percidae; genus Etheostoma; species Etheostoma nigrum. The sequence goes on from CM057238.1 coordinate 5,559,038, forward strand.
TAAAATTAGTTTTCGTCTTTGTCAGTGTCTTTCATAGAGAAAGTAACATCTTTCAGAGCTGACATTTCCAATCATAGACCTGTTTTAGGGGCGGCTGTGGCTCAGTGGTAGAGTGGTTGCCTGCCAATCGGAAGGTTGGTGGTTCGATCCCTGGCCCTGCAGTCCCATGTCGAAGTGTCCTTGGGCAAGACACTGAACCCCGCGCATCGGAGTATGAATGTGTGTGAGTGTTTATCTGATGAGCAGGTGGCACCTTGTACGGCAACCTCGGCCACAGTGTATGAATGTGTGTGAATGGTGAATGTTTCCTGTATGATGTAAAAGCACTTTGAGTAGTCGTTAAGACTAGAAAAGCGCTATATAAATACAGCACATTTACAGTTTATGCCGTAGACAAGTATAGTTTCCAACTGGAAACTATACTATATATAAATTCCGACATTCCATGTCAAATTGAACACAACACACAACATAGCCCGTGCCCCTCGCCTGGATTCATGGCGGTACCAAAAGTCGGAAGAAAGCGGCAGAGTCCTATTTGATTATGACTGTGTCAGATAAAAGCAAGTGCCTTGCAGTGGAAAGTGGTAAAACAAACACACACACACACACACACACACACACACACACACACACACGTGCATGTGTGCATTTACATTGATAAAAATTGAATCGTAGCACTATTTATATTATTCATAGTTAATTGTAGTGATGAATCTTTTTATATAAAAGCAATTAGATCATGTGATATTTTGCTTAAATTAATGTTAAATCCAGTGCTTTATTACCCAAAGGACACACATTGTTAGAAGAGAGTAAACTGTCATTACAGATTCTGGATAAATTAACATCTGTCTGTCTGTATTTTTCTTCTTTTTAGGGCATCAGTAGCTCCGACAGCAAAGGGGGATCCACATCAAAAAATAAATTTGATTGCATTATTTGATGATGACAAACCATAACAATAAAGGCTTTTTGATTTTTCCAGTGAGAGTGCTTTGGCTTTTTCCTGTGGTTTGCTATACAGCATATGATTGTTCCATCCAAAGAGCACCTCAAAGAAACAATTTGACTTCTGGAAGCGCTCCTCAACAGACATTTTTACAATTGCATTATTTATTTGAACTTAATATGGTACACATTTAAAAAAATATACCAAATATTCTATATGCTGTTAAGAAAAATAATACAGTGTGTTACATGGAGGAAAAGAAGAAGTTGATTGTTGAAGAAGTTGAAATGTTTTTGACATGTCAAAATAATACATTTTAGAGCTGTAATTGCAATACAGCAAAACTGTGGTATTTTTGTTGAAGGTTATCACACGTCAGAACAGAATGCCTGGTTAGCATGATTGTGTGTGTGTGTGTGTGTGTGTGCGTGTGCGTGTGCGTTTGTATCAGACATTCATGCAAAGACTGTATCAAGAATTCAAATCCTTTCAATACAAGGCATTAGGCATACTCCACATTAAATCCCATATATTCCCAGACGTAATAACAACTGAGTGAGTCCACAGTGGTGTCTCTCGCTCTCCCTCTCTCCCCGAGATGAGCCTTCGCTTCGCTACCTCATCCTGGGATGTGCTGAATTATTTCATGAACCGCCGGCTTCTCTACGGAGCAAAGCATTCACTGTAATGTTGTGAAATGTTAGGACACCTCTCCGTGCACACGTTTCCTCCTCCGGTCTCACTAAGGCCCTGTAGGCCTGCACCGTGATCCCATGAGACAGTGTTCGGCTGCGTGTGCATACATGCGTGCAAGGTCATGAAATATGTATGTGAGCGTACTTATCAGATTATATTTGTGTTTGTCATGGTGGGAGAGAGTGTGTTTGAATGTAGATACACGTTCATGTCCGCAGTGTCTGACCTTATATATGTGTATGTGTATGTGTGTGTGTGTGTGTGTGTGTGCGCGGTGTGACGGTAATCCCTGTGCATTCGCCAGCCAGCTCCAGTCACGGTCAGTTAAGGAGGGACTCTCCCCGATGCCAGTACACCAACAGAGCAAGCCTAAATCAGGCTGACACGCTCCTGGCACACCCTGCACCAGCGGCAAATTGTTCTTGACAGTATCAAATACATCCCATCGGGTGTTAGACAGCAGTCCAGGTCCCCTGACTTCTTCTTCTAGGGCAGGAGACAGGTTAATATTGGAAGGAGAAAGCATTACTATTGAAATGGGCTTGGTGCAAAGTGTGATTATTTCTAATTTCTGCCATGTGAAAAATTTGATTGTATATAATAAGTTATTACCGTTTGACTGAAATGTACCTTAATGAAAGTTTAAAAGGACAAGGGGGAATAGAAGTGCAAGGCATGTGAAAGTTGTGGAGGAAGATCTAATTCAAAGGTGCAGATCTAAAAGAGGAGCTTTTCTTTTGTACACCCTCAATGAAATGGTGCCAGCTGGAGTTTTTTTTTTTTTTTTTGTACTAGTACACTTTCCTCAGGACATCTAAGTGAAATAGATTTTAAAGCTGTCTTAAAATTATTTCCATTGAAAGTAGCTCCTCAGGCCTTCAGATTCCTGATACACACTCTCTCTCTAGTCCCACAAATGGTGATTCATTGATACTTTTATATGGTGAAAAAAACAGCATAAAATTTATAGATCCAAAGTTCTTTTTTCTGTAAGCAGACAGACGTGTCCATGTGCATTTAAAATATGATTACTTAAGTCCATTAAAGAAAGGCAGCAGTGTGCCAACAATGTTTCCTGATTGCAAATGAGCAAGCCATAGATAAGCCATAGATGAGCCCCAGTAGATAAGCAACTCTGTGAAATACTATTATTTTCAAAGTCAGCATCATGACCAGCAAGGAATGGACCGGCTGCTCAGTTCATGTGGATGTACACAATACTGGTGACTCAATATATCAAACCAAATCTGGTTTCATCTGGTCTTTGGACATTTCTAGTCTGTGAAGCGTTAATATGGCGGTGCGTGTGACCCTTCCGCTACGCAAACCAATACCAAACACAACAAGCCCAAATCAGTGACGTTTAACGCTATACCGCTCAAACCAGTGAAGCGAAAAAGGCAAATGTGCTGACATATGACACATGGTTCACCATTAGCTTACGGTCTGACACAAAACCCTTGACCCCCACTTAATATGAATATCATGTGTGGATAAGCAGGTAAATGTCATCGTGGCAGTCAGAAGGTCAGTGATTTGGTTCCAGGGCAGATCAACTGAATATAGTCATATACAAAATATATAAATCACTAGATGCATATCCACGTACACATTTTAATGTTTTGACCCTCAGTGTGAAACAAATTGTGTTGAAAAAAAATCATTCAACATAGTAGTCTGAGGTTGCTTTTTAAGTCTCAACCTGGACATTGTTGTCCCCTTTCTTTCCACCCATGCTGATCTGCTTTTAAACTTGTACACCACTGTTCCATTGTGTGGTACCTTTCCATAATAGTCTAAATGTGGCTGTTTTTCACTGTTGCCAGGAGACAAGGTTAGTGCCCATTTTGAGGAATGTAGGCAAAATGGTGAACATTGTACAGTATTGTTCTTTTTTGCTAGGCTTGAAAGTTGCCCTCTGCCAAAACATCAGGGACTGAATTTTTCAACAATAATAATGCAGACGGGCCCCTGATGCGAAGACAGTACACACACACACATGGATCTTCTTCCGTTGAGTGTAAGTGTTGCACCTGATTGTCCACAATCCCATCTCAGACCACATTATATTGTACAGGTAGACGATGGTACGCTGTATTGGTTGGTTTTAGGGCTGCAATTTTGTTTTAATCGCCTTTAATCAACCGACACAATAACCATATCGCTGAGGGTTGCAAAATGTTGCAAAAAAACATCCAAGATTTTTTTGTCTTCGTTGACAGAAAATATCAGTAGACAAATGCACTTTAAAATGTAACTGTCACTTTATTTTAGTGCTGACGTTTATATTCATTTCAATGTTTTAATGTTTCTTCAATAAACGAATGTTGTTTTAAATTCAACAAGCAATTTGTAGTATTTTAGCAGACTACTGAAAGCAGAATAACCTAGTACACATTAATATTTGTTTATGTATCTAAGTAGGTATGTTTGAGTATTATTATATTGTGATGCCCTAGTCAGTTTTGGTAAAAGCATTCATATAACCACCAATCTACTTTAGCTTGGATCAACTAGATTAGATTACATGCCATTAGGAAAGGGCTGAACAATGAAGCCTTTTCAACTCAAAATCGCAAGTTGAATGTGATTGGCTAATCGTGAAGTCCGTGATTAATCAAATATTGAATATTTAGTTAACATATATATATATTTTATATATTTTTCTAACATTTACAGTTTTTTCCTACGCTAAATGCTGGAATAGTGTTACATATCAGAGACAGAAATGTCCTATTTCCAGTTGATTTTTCTTTTTGTAGTACCTTGTACTACTACTGTAGCTGCTGCTATTGAATTGAGGCATATCAGACATGTATAGTTGACAGGAAAGCACTGATGTTTTACTGCTATTGTTTGGTAATCATTATAACTTTAGCTTTTGTGATTCTGTTCAATGTTCCACATTTAAAAAGAAAAACATTGGCAATGCATATCTATGTTCATAACCAAGGTATAAGAGTTTAAGGTATGATATTAAGTAAGTGTTGCCGTACTGTGTGTACACACACAGCAACTCTTCGTAATAGCATTGTTCATTTAAAAACGGTACATAAAGTAAATATATGGAAATGTGTTGTCGTCTATGCAGAAAGGAGGACTGTCTTCCCCCAGAAAGGGGCGTAGTGATGAGAGCCTCCTCTGGATGATGAACAGTATTGCTGGTCTGATTAATATTTCATATATGTAATTATGTATTTGCTGTGGTGAGATGAGCCCATTATTAAAAAGTTATGTACAAGTAGGGCTGGGCAATATATCTATGGTATATCAATATTGCGATGTGAGACTAGATATCATCTTTGATTTTGGATGTATTGTAATATCATAATATGGTAAGTGTTGTCTTTTCCTAGTTTTACAAGCTGCATTACAGTAAAGTGATGTCATTTTCTGAACTTACTGTTCTGTTATTTACCTTTACTCCACTAAGTCATTAAATCATTTCTGGTAAAAAAATATTATTGTGTAAATAACATTTTGTTGATCACCAATAGTCAACCCTAAAATATTGTCGTAATATCGGCATTGAGGTATTTGGTCAACAATATTGTGATATTTGATTTTCTCTATAGCGCTCAGCCCTGTGAACAAGTCTATCCTCTTTTTTTTGGTCGTATGCTATGTTCAAAAGTTCAAAAGTTGTGAAGTAGCACTCCTCAGCCAATAGGATTTGATTAACACAACATAATTGATTTGTTTGGTGGATGGTCTTGTGATGTGGCTTTCCTGTGGTGCTCTGATTTTGTGTACTGTTGACCTGGTGTATGTAAACAGTGTATTTCACGACACTTTGGGAATTTATCATGTACATATTGTGTACTGTGTTGACCAGTTACAATTTGACTTCATCTGGTTGCTCATTCATCCAAATAATATGAGTCTTCTAATGTGCTAAGACAGTAATATTTCATACTTTGCCTACAGAACCTTCAAGACAGTAGAATGTCCCAGTAGCATCAAGTCCGAGTGTAAAGTGATACATCAACCTCCATCCATCCTGAACTACTAAATCCAGCACACAAAGACAGATTGTCTCTTTCTGTCACATACACAATAGACTAAATTCATGGACCTTTACCTTTGGTCGGAACTTTAATCCCCTTAGACTAGAAAGTCAAACCTAATTCTTCTTCTTCTCCCAAAAACATTATGCGTACTGAACCTGGCCCTGAGATGATTATCTAAAGGTCAGCGTTCTCTCTTGTCATTCCTCACTCCATATCCAGACTTTTCCACCAGTTAGCACAGCGGCGTAAAGAGCACGGGCCGCCCCGAATTCTGACTGAGTGCCTATCACGGCTCCCCACATCAGCCATCGGCCTTGCAGAAACAAGAGTTCTTGCCCGAGAAATGAAGTATGGATTTCTAATTTAGGGGGGTGGTTGGAGATGTGGGTCAAAGTTGCATTTATTTCGAGGCGGCTCAGCCCCATCGCGCCTTCGATCACTCTGTGGTTGAGAAATACACATTGGGTTGAGCTGATAATGGATGAGGGGGCCATTGACGGTCAGGGTAGATGAGAGGTTTGCATTATGTATTAGCTTTATCCCGTGAATGAGTAGCTGAAGATAATCACTGTCTGATGATCATCATTTCTTTTGTTCCCAATGTGCCCTCTCCAAATGGTTGTTACATAAACTGTACACTCTGTCTTTTGTGCATCAGAGAATGGGAAAGAGAAAAGAAAAGGGAGAGAGGCTGATATCCAGAGAGAGAGAGAGAGAGAGAGATAGAGAGAGACAGTTATAGACAGTATGAGCCTGATCTGGTGGGAGGTTTCAGGAACATAATGCATACTTTTAACATCTAAAATTCACCACTCAGAGACAGTGTCCAACTTGCCCGTCAAACCACACTAAATTATTTTGACTTTTTAGTCCTGCCTTGCCCATTGCAGCTGCATTTTGAGTAGTCGTCCTTGACTGTCAGCCATTTCCTCACCACGGCGCAGCGCAGGCAAACATGTGTGATATGCCTGTGAGGAGTTCTCACACCTGCCGGGTTCAGGAGCGTAGGTCAACCCCAAAGACCATTTTTTTTGTTCTTTTTTTTTTTTTTCACCTGTACTAAATTTATCTCGCTGACATGCATGGAAGTCCACATCACCCTCTTAGTCATGGCAGAGTAAAGCACTGACCCTAAAACAATGGTGAAGGACAACGCTTCGCGCTGGTTTTTTGTGAAGCTGCCGAGCATTGTGGTGCCGAGTAGAAGTCGGCATTCAAACTCATCTTAAATCAGCAATTTATCAGGTGTCAGAGGAGGCCGGCACTGCTACACCATTGTTCTGCTGCTGTAAAAACAAATGTCAGAGCCAGAGACGGATGGTTCATGAAGTGAACAGAGCGCTATAATGAATCAGTAATACCTTCGGAAATTGGAGAGGTACATTACCACTGAGAGAGGAAAGAACAAATAAATATCCTTCTGCATTTGGTGCTGTTGCATGGTCTTTGCAGGTTAATAATCATTACAGTCACGAATAAGAAAGCATTGCCACTGACTAATAAAGTGCTCATGGTAACAATAAAGAGCCATCCGAATATTTCTTGTGAGACTGTGAGAAGTAAGCAGCATGAAATCCACTGTCTTAATCAGGGGGGGAAAAAACAGACCTCTCAAAAAAAAATTCAAGTGATGCTAAAGATGTTTGTTTTGCAGTGTCTTGCATTGCCTTTGGTGTGAGATTCTCAGTAATGTACTTCTTTTTGTACTTTTTTTTTCTTGTCACCCATAAAAAATGTTACACCAATAACAGTGGCAAACAGAAAGGGCATAAAGGCAAGAGGAGTCATTTCCTGTCAGAGTGTGGCGCGCACACACACACACACACAAAGACACATTATCTTGAGGCGATGGATCATGTAAATGGCATTTTGTCTACATTATGAGAATGTGGAAGATGTTTTTCTGCATGACTGAGGCGCTTATCAAGTGGGACTGTCTGTACCACCAACTCAATATATTCCATCTTCAGAGATGAGGCTGGGAGGCTGGAGTGGGTGAATATTCCTGGATGTTTGTCTGGATGTTTGTGTGTGAGCTGAGGGGGATGCGAGCGGTTTGGGAAATAAAATAACTTTTTTTTTCTAATCTCATTCGCATCAGAACTCAAGGACAGTATGGACTCCAGCAACTAAACTGAGCTGCAAGAATGACAAACTTGAAATGGAATTCATTAATTCGGCCACATCATTTTACTGAGGAAATGACTCAACATTGCCTTTATTTAAAGGAGCAGTGTAGGATTAAGGGAGATGTGTTGGCAGAAATGAAATATACTATTATCTATCTATGTACTATCTACATTTAAATTAGTGTATAGTCCCCTCATACTAACAATCTTGATTTTTTGTTTTTATTACCTTAGAATGAGCACTTCATGTCTTTTGTTATACAGTATGTGCAACTATTTAGTCTCATCTGATATCCCTCTTTATGATTATAAAATTGCATTGATTAGATTTGATCTGAAGTCACCACCTCACATTAAAATAGCATTGTCATCAGATTTGTAGCCTCCCTGCATACTGTATAATGGCCATGTCTCCATAATAAAAGCAAGCTAACTAGTCCAACCCAAAACGTCTGATTAACGCAGTGTGAATTCTCACATATGAATAACTCCATTGCACCAAATAGATGGGGTTATGCTTATGGCAGAGCTCCAACTCTGATGACAATTGTCCAATTTACAGAGGATAATTCTGTGAAGCCCAAAGCTAATGATAGGGTGCTGTAGAGAGATTTATCCACACGCTGTTGGCGCAGGGGTCGAGCTGTCCACTGTTAGGAGATGCAGAATAAGAACGAGCCTTTTTAAAAAATGCTGGTTTGAGAGAAGTAGTTCTGAAGTGCTGCACGTACGAAAGTGAGAGGTCAAGATGAGCACCTGTGGCTATTTGGGGTCGGGCGGGTGAAAAAAAATACGTGTCATATGTTAAACTTAAAGACAGAAGTGAAAATAATAGCCTCCAAGTGAAACCGTATAGGCTATTGTTAACATCAAAAGCTATAATAGCTCTTTTCTGCAACATAGCAACTTACTATAAACTCACAATTGGGAGAAGAGATGATGGAGTAACTGAGACCCCTAACACCAAACCAAGAACCCAACCGGACCTTCTTAGTTTGGCACAGCCTGTTTGGGGAAAAACCAGCCATCTGTTACAGCCTAACTGCCCATCACTGCCCAATTTTAAAAATATGTATGAAATAATTGGCTAATAAAAATGGAGGTGCTGGTAAACCAGCACCATGGAAATTTAATAAGTAATAGGAGATCATGGCCTATAGCCATGTCAATGACATGCAAATGCCCTAGAAAGAATGAAATGTCATTAAAGTCATTGTGCGCAAGTCTTTTATTTTTAGGGTCATCCAATACATCCAAGCCATTGCCAAAGGCGTTGATACAAAGCTAATTAAGACTCAGCCTATGATGAAGAGTCCATCAGGTTTTTTTTTTAATCTTCCGTGTCCTCCTTGATTTGACGGGATAAACTAGCAACTGCGTGGAGGAGGTGTGGGGGTGCGTGTGTGATCATCAATTCATTACTTAGAATTCCTCATGGAGGCAGCAGAAGCTACGCATTATAGCTAACAAGGTACCATTTTTTTAAGGAATGAGCATACAGTTAAGCCTGTCTCCAACAGCCTGTCTCTTTTCCTTTTTTTACATTTATATTAATTTATATTTAGAAATCTAAGGGGCCTCATGCTTTTAATGTATCTTACATATTATCACTTTGGCTGGAAACATCTAATCAGGAGCTACAGCACCTTAGTCAGCATGTCAAACTGTGTCTGCTTTGAAATAAAACTGGCAGGTACAACCAGTCGGTCAATAACGTACACTGTGCTGAAAAGGCAGCAATGCACCAACAAAAGAGGAGAAAAAGGCAGCTGGCTGTTGCAGGTTTCAAAACAGGTGGATTATGTTTTTGTTAGATGTTACAGATATGCAGATATATCTTTTCCTGAGAAACACAAACATACAACTATTTACTTGACTAAAAGGGGAATGTCTGCACCAAGCTTTATTTAGGAAACAACTACCACATATAGTGAGAGGGAGAGAGAGAGTCCAGGTACAGTATGGAAAGGCCAATCTATGTTAAGGCCCCCATAGTGAACCTTTTTGTCCTTGGTAACTGCCATGTCAGCAGTAACAGCTTAGCTTCTCACTTTGGCCACAGCTCTTTTGGCTTCTGTAGGAAGCAGGAAACCTATACCACAGGCCAAAAACAAGTTGTGGTCAAAAGAATGTGCAACCAGAGTGAGTTCACAAGAAAAGATTGTGAGTAATGACTGCCATGTGCTGTAACTTAAGGAGTGTACTTGGATTGTAGGCATTCGGTTTCATACTATGCACAACGCCCGCCTGCCCGCCGGTAGGTAGCTTCCCACGCGTGCTTCCCACTCAAAACAGTGCAGAGAAAACTTACAGATGTGTCACAATGTCTTGCAGAAAACAGCGCTCTTATTCAGCAGCGCCGGTAACAACAACAGAGATTACGTCATAAGCTGGCCAGACCCAGCCCCCCCTCTCTACTTTACCAATTACCAGCACATACACTGGTCATGCATGTACCATGCATTCCTGTAATTGGCAGAAAGATGATTAGTCGGGCTCAACTGATGTACTGATTGTCGGGTTAAAGCCTGACATCTGGCGCGTGTATTTCATTGACTAAATATTAATGGACAAACCACCTGGTTCGGCAAAGTGCGGCAAATTATGATTGTGATTGTTTTAAAGAAATGCCAAAAACAAGCCAATTGATAAGGCTAATTTGAAGACATGCATTGTGCAGGAAAAGTGAAGAGGAGGAACAAACCTGTCGCGGTAAGCTGACTCATTTTCCGTTTCCTGTGCTTGTGTGTTGGTAGCGTGTTGCTGCTCACAAAATACTAGTTTAATTTGTTAGTTTTGCTATTACAGCGGCTAACTGTCCGCTAAACACTTATTTTAATAGTAGTTCTGCCTAAGCACTCACAGTTCTCTCAACACTGTTGCCCCTCTAAAAAAGAAGATAATAAAACCAAGACGGTTATTGTTCTGGAGCCCACAAGTAACAAGGTTACTTGTGGTTCCTAGAGTCTCTAAAAGTAGAACGGGAGCCAGAGCGTTCAGCTATCAGGCTCCTCTCCAGTGGAACCAGGTTCCAGTTTGGGTTCGGGAGGCAGACACCGTCTCCACATTTAAGAGTAGGCTTAAGACTTTCCTCTTTGATAAAGCTTATAGTTAGGGCTGACTCAGGAAAGTTCTGAACCATCCATTAGGTACGCCGCTATAGGCCTAGACTTCCTATGATGCACTGAGCACCTCTAAAATTGAATTGAATTGAATATTGTTAGGGAGTGAGGAGTCGCAGCGTCCACCTAACCCGGCCCACCTGCTTCTCGTCATAGTTGTCAGATTTATCTATCATATAATCAATAATATAATAAAACTAGAGGGAGGCAGGGCGATACAGCCCAATCTGGTTGGGGAGAGTTCTAGCCGGACCAGGCTCCTGTCTTAACCCTGTCTCCCTTAGTTATGCTGTAATAGTTTTAGACAGCTGGGGGACTTCCTTCAACACACTGAGCTCCTCTCTCCTCTATCTTTCTATCTTCCCAATTTGTGTGCATCCATGTCCCAGAAATGCTTGTTACTAACCAAGCTCTGGGGAGTCATTCCCCGGAGTCCTTATGTTCTTTTTCACCCAGCATGTTTCCTCGGATCAGGGAGGCTCCAAAATCATGGTTGCAGCTGTTGCCATGGTCCCACTACACGTTCTGCAATGCCATGTTACATCCTGCTACGCTCTGCGGTGCCCAGCTACGTCCTGCTGTAAATGTAAATGTAATGTGCTGTATTTATATAGCGCTTTTCTAGTGTTAACGACTACTCAAAGCGCTTTTACATCATACGTGCTGTGCCTTGTAACGCTGCACAGTGCCCTGCTATGCCATGAACTACTACAAATAACTACTACTAACTACTATTTTGTGTGACTGTTATTGCCACTCTTCATTCTAACCCCAACCGGTCGTCAGACACCGCCTACCAAGAGCCTGGGTCTGACCGAGGTTTCTGCCTAAAAGGAAGTTTTTCCTCGCCACTGTCACACTGTTGCTTGCTCTGGAGGAAACTACTAGAACTGTTGGGTCCTTGTAAATTCTGGAGTGTGGTCTAGACCTACTCTATCTGTAAAGTGTCTTGAGATAACTCTTGTTATGAATTGATACTATGAATAAAATTGAATTGAATTGAGCCAATTGGCTCAACAATAGTCCTCATAATTCCACTGAATCTAAAATTCCAACACAAAGAAAGCGGAAGGAAAACACTTGCATCCGGCAAAATCTTCAAGCAAACCTGGACGTGGAACACCGTGGATATAGACTAGTGTGTTTAGGCAATTAAACATACTATTTTTTTATATTATGAGCCAATTTCCCCTATTATCCCCAAAAAAGATAGGTGGTGTAGCCATACCATACTCCAGCGCTGACACAGCGCTATTGAGATGGGTCTGGCAATGCGATACTGGGAGTAGAATGCTTACCTTACAAAAAGCTCCAAAGCATATTATATCCCGGAATGTTACAATTGTATGTATTTCTTTACAGAATCTTACAAGTGTTGTATCTAATACTTCATGGAACCCCCAACTGATACTGGATTCATCAATGCATATATTAATTAAAACGAGTTATGGTGAGTTGGCAACAATAATCACAATATACAGTAAAATTGCAACTTGTTCTTGCAAAATACCTTCACAATTGTGTTGTTTTCCTTTTTGGACATCAAACCAGAGGGCTGGTCCATACTTTCCAAATGTATATGGAGCAAATCATCAAGAGAACATACCAGATAGACTGTAACATCCTGAGGATGCATTAGTAAATATCAACGGGACATTTTCAATTTCGCTCTCCAGTGTACATCACAGAACTCCATTAGGTTTGCCTATTACCACCAGTTCCCACTCTGTATCCTCAATCAAAAAGACCAGAATGCTGGCACTGCAATAGCTTCAAATTTCACAATTTATATGGATAATTAACAATAATCGGATTTTTTCCTGTACTCTGGATTTTTATGGCGGGTTGTAAGTTTCGGCGGTTATTGACGTTGATTTGACGTTTATACTGCATACATTATTGTATGCACACAGCCCATGCCAACGGCGGACTACATGAGTGCTACTTTTTCTAATTACTTCAGTTGATAAAAAAGTAAATAACCAATACAGATTTTATTGTACTACATCATAAGCTGTCCCTGTGAAGACCTCATTGTCTTTTTAAATAAATAATTTAATGTGCATCATTACGCAGGGAAAACATGAAAAGGGACAAAAAAGGGACATTATGAACAAAAAAGGGACATTATTTTCTAATTCTAGACTATTCAGAGCTGGATTTTCTGCACCTCTGAGAGCAATATATTTACAATGCTCCGAACTCTTTCAAGGATGCAACTGGTCAGGGAAATGACAAAAAAAAATAAAAGTACAATGATTTGGACACACATATGTGCACTTGTAATTGGAGCTTCAATATGAAATGCTGTATGCGTATTTGTTGGACAAAGGACACTAACAGGCAGGAAGGATTTGTGGCCCTGGTTTGAGCCTCAAAACAGTCAAAGCACATTTTTACCATAGTTAGTATGGAGCCGCACTAAGGTTTTTCAAAAGTGAAAGAAATGGACCCCAGAAGCAGATTCAGAACACAGACTCAAAGTTAAAAGTTGAAAGTGTCTCTTGGTAGTAGTAAGTCCGACTGTGCATGGAAGGTGGTGAGGTGACAGTCCTGATGGAAGTGCAGGTTTACAGGTGGCGAGGGAGCGTGGCAGGCAACGACACTGGATGAGATTAGGCAGGTGCTGCAGATGAGAGAGACAAAGTTAACTTTCAGCGGTACGACAATTTCCAAACTAAGATTTCTCACTGGAGACAGAGACTGAGACTGAGACTGAGACTGAGACTGAGACTGAGACTGAGACTGAGACTGAGACCCTGGGGAGTTTACAACATGATGAGTGTAAAACAATCTGGCATTAAGTGACTGGAGAGCTGGGTTTCTTGTACTGCCATTGATTGTGATAGAAGCCAGGTGTGCCCAATAATGCCTGTAGCGCCACGCCCCTGCAGTTGAAGTCACACACACACACACACACACACACACACACACACACACACACACACACACACACACACACACACACACACACACACACACACACACACACACACCACACAGGGTGGGGAGACACAGGGAAAGACTGACAGGGAAAAACAAATAGAAAACACAGGGAATCTGGAGGTCACAGACTGGGCTGTGAAAAGAAAGATTTTGGGGGCAGTCTTATTAAAGAATACCCATATGGGGGGTGGGGATACATGTTTATATAAATAGCTGCTAGCTTTAGTTTGTATTTCTCTGTATATCAGAACTTTAATAATTTGTGATGTTCTTCTGATCAGTTGCGACAATAAAACAAATTATTATCATATTATTTTAATGAGAACTCATAAATAACTACAAATAACTAATGTTAGGGAAATCTGGATATTTTTTTTAAATATACTGTATATCGGCCGATAAATTGGAATATCAGATTTTTAAATAACCAAATCTGTATCTGTATCGGCCTTAAAATCCTCTATACTGGACACCATACATCTGGGTGTTTCTGACACAGCGGTCCAATGTGTGAACCACTTGTTTTGGCCCGGCACCACAAGCTTTGGCCCGGCTTGGCCGGAACAGTGTCTGGAGAGTGGGAGATCAGATGCATTTGTTGAAATTGAGTGTGACAGGACTAAGCTGTTGTAACTCTAGTTCCATGACCAACAAGTTTTAAATCAGATGATAAAATGCAGGTGATAAGGAACGGTGAGCTGAAGACTTTTTAATGGGGGCTTCCTCCGGGGCGTTCAGGGGCGAAGAGCCTGAGGTGTCTTCAGAGTGTCTTGGGCATCTATACTTCACTATAGTAATACATTTTTCAGCAGACTTTTTACTTTTACTTACATATCTGTACTTTCTACTCCTAACATTTAAAAAAAATAGTCTTTGTTACTTCTATTTCAGTTGGCATATTATATTATAATATATGTTTTTAATTCCGGCTTGTCATCATTTAAAAAAAAACTAATTAAAAAAGCCAATCCAGATGAATTGTGCCATCAGGGTGGAGTGAATCCGTTGCCCTCACAGATTCCTACAGCTAAGCTTGGATGTACATTTACATTCCAATAAAGGCTTTTTGCACCATTACAATTAATGCTGCAGCTATCGATTATTTTAGTAATTGAGTATTCTACCGATTAATCCATCAAATAATAGTTATTGGATAAGAAATACTTTTGTATTATTGAAGAGTAATACTAAACAAGTTATTACTATATTACAATATAGTAATATATTAGGAATTTAGTTACATTTGGGCGGCCTATAGCTAACTCAGTTGGCCAGGTCTCCATCGGAAAAGAGATTTCACTCTCAAGGGACTTCCTGGTTAAATAAAGGTTAAATAAATAAAATAAAATGTGTCCCATAGATTGATAGAATAATTCATATACATACAGTATGCAGTACTGTCAAGCATCGGACAAGGATCAACTTGTTAGCTAGCTCTTACGCCTCTTGTTCACATGTATCTCCACAGGAGGGCTGCTCGATATGGAGAAAAAAACCTGCATAATCATGATTATTTTTGGTCAATTTTGAAACCACAATTATTTACACAATTACTCATTGGCTTTTGGAAAGATGTTGAAATTATTGAGGTTAAAAAAAAAAAAGAGAAATAGTTGCATAAATCAATAAAATGGTGAAATCACCTTGAACTGACAACGTTCAGGTCATACTTTTCCCATTTAAATTTTTTAGTAGTTATTTTTTTTCTCCATTCAGAACACAAGACAAAATACGAGTTTACTTGCAAAATGTATTATTTTGTTTTTGTGATATTAGGAGCTGAAATCGTAATTGCGATCTCCGAACCTTCTCTACTCACCCTCGTCCTCTGATGTGGCTGAGGAATACATATTTTTGAAAATGGATGTCACAAAGATGGATGTCTGGATTTAATACAGATTCATTATTGTGATAGATGCTGCACGATTCTGCCATTCACTGCAGGCATAAGAAGATTCAACTGCATGCTTTATGGTTTATAAAAACCTCAAAGGGAACTTTTAAGTCCCTTTATAGATCTCCCTTGTGCTTTTGCTTGTCTTTCAACTTGATCCTGACAAATAGACCAGAATAGTTGCCCTGCAAAGAGTTAGTGGGGAGGTTTTCTGGAATACTTTCTCCCTTTTTTATTGGCTGTGCCTGTGTTGTACGAGGCATGATCGATAGGATCAATATTGCAACAGGGATACATTGGGGTCTTTAATCTTCCAGATGGAGAAACGTGAGTGGAATATCAGACTCATGTGGGCAGAGTTAAGGTAAGTATTGTTGAGGGATTAAAGGAGTGATTGGCATTTTGGTAAAGACATATATCTATATCTGGTAATCGAGCTGTCACTGGAAGAGACATAGCGTTGCAAATAGAAAAATGTAATCAGAATTAGGATTGAATTTGTCAGCTTTGTTTTCTTGAACATGCTCGGGTTTACTTTCATAAATCATAACAGTTTTACCTGTGGCAATCCTTTATATGCAGAGAATTTAATAACAACATACCCTATTTGCTTTGGTAATGCTCTCTGAGCAATACCGCTCTATTCCAAAAACAATTCAGAATTAATGAAATGGCTTACTATGCATTTTGTTCCGGGGCAGAATAAGAGTGAGAGTAGTTTTTCACTTGGGAACCATAATAGCGTAACCCCTAGGGCTCACAGTGATTCATAACACTTCCTGAATTACATATCAGCGACAGGATATTCCGGACACCCGAAAAAGGGAAGGATCTCAGAAAGAGCACCATACACAAAAATCATTTCTCATTTGCCATCATTTGTTTTCGCCGGCTGTTTAATTTACTGGTACAAGTTCAGGAGGAGAGTGCATAGGGGCTGATTAGAAGCAGAGGTGATCATTTTTACTTCAGCTGGAGACATTACTATTTCCTCGTCCTGGGGAAAACGGGACTTACCCATTCAATTACCAAAGCCACTTTTCACCAGACTAGGGAAATATAGGAAAATTCCTACCAACATACAGTATGAACCACTTACCTTGCATGGCAGCATGATCACATAAAAATTGTGGGTTCACATATCACACAATAATCGGTCTTATCAGGTATAATGTTGTTGTGTATTGGCATCTACGGGCGTGGTTAAGGTGTGTGTGACGGCGTGCCCTTTCCCATACAGTTTCCCATGACCACTTCTCAGATGGCTCTGTGTAACAAACCGTCCGGCCGATCAGGTTAATGTGCTGCTGCTGTCAGAGTGAATTAAAAAAAAAATACTTTTCAGGGGTAAAATGACATGGTATTGGATCGTTGCGTCGGTATGTATACTCACTGGTACCAGCCTTTTATGCAGTAGGAACAACTCTACACATTGCCTTGATGGAGAGTGTACTCTGCACGAGAGTCTGAGACTCGCACTTAAGTTGCATAAACAGCTGACTAAACACTGACTTGCGACCCAAAAGACTTCAGACTTGATTCGTCAACTACCTGTTTTCATGCAATTATTGCTTTTTAAATAATAGTAATGTATTTCTATTTTCTTTTATTGGCGCATGGACGTTGGGGAAACCATGATAAGCTGCATGTCCCTTGCCCTTTTCCATTATGTGCAACGTAAATGCATGCGCTATGACTCATGTGCACGCACTCACATATCAAAAATTCCCGGAATTGTGCCTTTTGTCATCAATTTTACTCGCAATAACTTCGTAAACAGTGGCAGTAGCCAAAAAGCTAAATGCACGGTGTGTGGCACCAAGATAAATGATAACGGATGAACAACATCGAACTTCATCAGGCATCTCAAACCACTCTCAGATAGGTCACATGCTGATGTGAAACAGACATGACATTTAGCATATTGTCACAGGTAACAAGCTAACCATCGCAAAGGGCTGTGCTAATGCTGGGAAAAGGCACATTTAACTTTATCTATATATCTTATACATATATATATTTATGTGGAAATTGCGGCAAGATGCAAGAGACAATTTCTCACGTTGAGCACACGAAATGCGTGGCTCGTTTATTAACAGGAGAAAACCAACAACCCACAGAATAAGGCGCTGAGCCTAATGCCAACCTCATAACGTCCCACGTCATCACGCATCACAACATTTAAAGGGGCCGTGTTCCCTGAACAGTTATCATTAACTGCGGTGACTCAAGGGCAGTAAATTACATGTCTAATTAAATGTGTGTGGAACAACACTTAGCAAAATGGTGAATTATGTATGTCACAATCACTACACACGTCCCCCCAGAATTCACCATATCAGAAGAAGAATTAAACAGTCAATGGGTAGGTGGGCGTATTAACCGGCCACAACGGCTGCGCCGCTGCGGAGGCCGGGGGGGCCCAACCGCGGCTGGTGCCCCGTCATGACACGGGTGTGGGGCACAAGCGGTGGGAGGCTCGGGAGGGGGCGGGTTTTGGGGTGGGGGTAGAGCCGGAGGCCGACCACGTCGTGGGGGATTGGCCAGGTCAACAGGCCTGGCCATGTCCAAGTGAGCTGGTTTGAGGCGGTCAATGGAAAGTCGCTCTGGTTTACCACCCTTGTCCACTACAAAATATTTGTCACCCGACTCCAAAACACGAAATGGCCCCTCGTAGGGCGGGCACAGCGGTCCCTTGTGGGCCTCCTGGCGGACGAAAACATAGTCAGTTGTCTGAAGCCCAGCGGGGATGTGTGACTGAGGAAGTCCGTGACGCGAAGTGGGGACAGGCACAAAAAGCCTGGCATTGTCCAGTAAAGTAGACCGCTGGAGAGATGCAGACCAGGGAACCGTGGCACTAGGGACAAAATCCCCTGGAACCTGCAGCGGCTGTCCATAAACCAGCTCCGCTGAAGAGGACTGAAGGTCCTCCTTTGGCGCAGTCCTGATGCCCAGCATCACCCATGGGAGCTTGTCAACCCAGTTGCTGTCTTTAAGGCTGGCACGCAGGGCAGCCTTCATTGACCTATGAAAACGTTCACAGAGTCCGTTAGCCTGCGGGTGATATGCGGTCGTGCGGTGGAGCTTCACTCCAAGGCTCCGTGCGACAGCATTCCACAGCTCAGACGTGAATTGCGCTCCCCGGTCAGAGGAGATGTCTGATGGAGTGCCAAAACGGGCCACCCAAGTGCCGATAAATGCCCGTGTCATCTCGACCGCCGTCACTGACGTCAGTGGCACAGCCTCAGGCCAGCGGGTGGTCCTGTCAACCATGGTAAACAGGTATGTGAACCCGTTGGAGGAGGGCAGGGGACCAACCAGATCAACGTTCACATGGTCAAAACGTCTCTCTGGAACGGGGAACAACTCTAACGGGGCTTTAGTGTGGCGGTTCACTTTGGCCCGTTGGCAGTCAACACAGGTGTGGGCCCAGTCCCTAACATCCTTCTTGAGGCCATGCCAAACAAACTTTGCTGCAACCAGTTTTTGTGACGCTTTAGAACCTGGGTGGGAGAGACCATGAATGGCATCAAAAACTTTACGTCTCCATCCCGTGGGGACGAGTGGCCGAGGACGTCCTGTGGAGACGTCACACAGGAGTGTGGTGCCGGCATCGCCAAAAATAACCTTCTCAAGTTGTAGCCCTGTAGTCGAGGTCCTCAGGAGTTCCACGTCCGGGTCTGTGGTCTGATCCGTTGCCATGTGGTTGTAATCCAAACCAAGATGGACTGCTCCTGCTACGGCCCGTGACAGGCAGTCCGCCACGTGGTTGCTCTTCCCGGCAACGTGCTGCAAGTCCGTAGTGAACTCCGAAATGTAGGACAGATGACGTTGCTGGCGGGCGGACCACGGCTCAGCCAACTTGGCCATGGCAAAAGTCAGCGGCTTGTGGTCCACAAAAGCAGTGAAATGTCGGCCTTCCAGCAGGAAACGAAAATGTCTGACGGCGAGGTAGAGACCCAACAGCTCTCGGTCGAAAGTGCTGTACTTCCTCTCACTGGGGCGTAACTGACGGCTAAAGAAAGCCAGCGGCTGCCAGGCCCCACCCACCCACTGCTCGTAGACAGCCCCAACAGCGTAGTCCGAGGCATCTGAGGTGATGGCGATGGGGGCTGTAGGAGAAGGGTGAGCCAGCAGGGTGGCGTTCGCTAGGGCTTCCTTAGTGGCAGCGAACGCCTTGTCCCGGCTCTCAGTCCAGTCCACAGCTTGCTTGGGTTTACCTTTCAAAGCCTCATGCAAGGGCTGCATGAGCTGAGCGGCGCGAGGAATGAAGCGGTGGTAAAAATTCACCATGCCCAGGAACTCCTGCAGGGATTTGACAGTGAGGGGGCGTGGAAACTGTGCGACCGCCTCCACTTTAGAAGGGAGGGGGACTGCCCCGTTCTCAGTGACTCTGTGTCCCAGGAAGTCAATGGTGGAGAGACCAAACTGGCACTTGGCAGGGTTGATAATTAGTCCATGTTGGCTAAGCCGCTCAAACAGGGTGCGAAGGTGTGCCAGGTGTTGAGATTTGGATGTGCTTGCCACCAGAATGTCATCCAAGTACACAAAAAGAAAAGGCAAGTCCCGCAAAACTGAGTCCATGAGGCGTTGAAAAGATTGAGCTGCGTTTTTAAGTCCGAACGGCATGCGCAGGAACTCAAACAGACCAAACGGCGTGATCACTGCTGTTTTGGGAATGTCCAGGTGGTGTACTGGCACCTGATGATATCCCCGGACAAGGTCCACTTTGGAAAAGATTACCTTTCCCGCCAAGTGCGCGGAAAAATCCTGTATGTTCGGGACAGGGTAGCGGTCAGGTGTTGTAGCCTCATTAAGCCGTCGGTAGTCGCCGCACGGGCGCCAGCCGCCGCCAGGTTTAGGGGCGATGTGGAGGGGTGACGCCCACGGGCTGTTGGAACGGCGGACTATACCCAGGCGTTCCATATTTGCAAACTCAGCCTTTGCAACGGCAAACTTGGTCGGGTTGAGGCGCCGAGCGCGGGCGTAAACGGGCGGACCCGTAGTGGTGATATGATGCTCCACACCATGCTTCACGGCAGATGCAGAGAAAGTGGGCTGCGTGAGGGCTGGAAAACCGGCAAGCAGACGGTGGAAGTCATCCACAACTGAGATCATGCTAGACAGTCTTACGGAATCCCCCCCGCCGAGTATGCACGTATAAGAGCAAAAAGTGACAGCATCAATCAAACGGCGGTTCTTTACATCCACCAACAGTCCATGTGCACACAAAAAATCGGCGCCGAGGAGGGGAATGGCGACCCTGGCTGTAACAAAATCCCAGCCAAACCGCTGTCCTTCGAAACACAATTCCACGTACCTCGTCCCATATGTGCGGATGGGGCTGCCATTCGCAGCTTCCAGTGGGGGTCCGTGGCCGCCGGTCACCATGTCCAAACGGGATGCAGGCAGGACGCTCCTCTGTGCCCCCGTGTCGCACAGAAAACGTCGTCCGGAGATGCTGTCACAGATGAAAAGCAGCCTGCCCAAGCGGCCGACGCTCATGGCCACTATTGAGCGCCGGCCCCGGCGTTTCCCGACCCGCTAAAACTGCATGGCGAACGGCATTTGCTAGCCTTGGGTCCAAACTTCGCATGGTAAAAACACAAGCCTGAAGGCCGTTGTGGACCTGAAGACTGCCGCTGGCGAGAAGTGGTTGCAGCAACGAGTGTGGAGTCGTCCAGTGTCACAGGAGCGATGTGCGCGGGAAAAGTCGCCGCCACACAATTTCCCTGACTGGCCAGGAAAAACTTATCAGCCTCCTCGGCCAGTCTCCGACAGTCAATGATTGTGGTGTTAGCTAGTGCAGCTCTAACTTGGGAAGGCAGCTGACGCAAGAAAAGCTGAACGAACAGAAAATCGGGTCTGTGTTCACCCAAAAGGTCCAGCATGCGGTCCATGAGCTCTGACGGTTTGCTGTCACCCAGTCCTTGAAGAGAGAAAAGCCGACTGGCTCTCTCGGCGTCCGACAGTTCAAATGTTTTCAACAGGTGGGCCTTGAGTGCTGCATACTTCCCAGTTGCCGGAGGGTTTTTTAGCAAGCTCACCACCCTGGACGCCGTTGAATTTCCGAGGGCAGACACAACGTAGTAGTACTTTGTTGTATCCGCGGTGATCTCCCGCAACGCGAACTGCGCTTCTGTCTGGGCGAACCATGCAGACGCCGATGATTCCCAGAACTCGGGGAGTTTGAGGGTGACAGCGTTTGCGGTCATGATCGTGACGTGTCTCTGGATCCGTCCAGCAGACTAAAGTCGGGGTCACCAGTGTGGAAATTGCGGCAAGATGCAAGAGACAATTTCTCACGTTGAGCACACGAAATGCGTGGCTCGTTTATTAACAGGAGAAAACCAACAACCCACAGAATAAGGCGCTGAGCCTAATGCCAACCTCATAACGTCCCACGTCATCACGCATCACAACATTTAAAGGGGCCGTGTTCCCTGAACAGTTATCATTAACTGCGGTGACTCAAGGGCAGTAAATTACATGTCTAATTAAATGTGTGTGGAACAACACTTAGCAAAATGGTGAATTATGTATGTCACAATCACTACAT
>CM057238.1:5581845-5672548 GCA_029931835.1 Etheostoma nigrum
TTTTATGTATCCATCTCCCCAGGAACAAACGCTGTGTCGGGTGGGCAAACTCATGTGATGCGTAACTGATCCCGTGGATTTGTAGGCTATTAAGGGAACAAGGTGTACCCGGTCTGACGCTTTAGAGTGACTTACATAAAGTAACTGGATCTCAACAATCTCAACATTACACTCGCTGGCACACACACGCACACACACACACACACCATATAAACACTGTTTTCCTGAGAGCAAACGGCACACTGTGTGACATCTTGGCAGAAGACAACGTGATTCCGACGCTTTAAGCAAAGCTGTAGGTGGCTGTCTTCTGCCTAACCCTATGACTCACTACCCTCACATGGCCTAAAACACAGCCGTACACATGCACATATACATGCGCGCACGCTCGTGTCTCCCCCCTACACAGACACACACTCATACCTCCAATGAATGTCACAAGTGCAGAGCAGGGCGCCCCGGGCACTAACAGGGGGAGCTCAGGGCCCTTGATGAGCAACGGAGCGCAACGGACAGAGAGAGAGAGAGAGAGAGAGAGAGAGAGAGAGAGGGGCGAGGCGGGGGGCGCTTGGAGCCACAATGCAGTCACAAGCGACGAGTGATGAGCAAGGACAAGGTCACAGATCATAGACGAGGGAGATATGAGCAGTCATGTACGGCAACATGCATCCGCAGCACCACTCGCTCCTCCAGCACTTCACACAAACTGGTGCACGCAACCTTAACCCGATGACAAACACCTGCGCATATGCTTTTGGCCCCATACTGTACGTATGAATGGTATAAGCACATTCCCAGAAGACAGAAATCAACTCACACACAATCAAAATAGTTTGATTTATTTATCTTTTTCAGCTCAGGGCACAAAAACCTTTGTAGATATAACATGCTAATTCATGCGAGTGAATATTAAAACTAGTCTAGCTTTTGTTGGCTTATCGCCTCATATGCTTTGCCCTAAGAGTGCTGATTTCAGATCTGTTTTCCCTAACCTTAACCAGTGGCCCTGACAGTCAACAGTAACACACCAGAGCTGACCTGAGAACAGTGCCTGGAGGCCGTTTGTTAAGCTCGCTCCCTGGTGAGTGCTTTGCAGGCGGGTGCTGCCCAGAGTTGAAGTCTATTAGTTTGAGTTTATTTACAGCCAAATGCCCAGAGACCCGCCTCTGTAATGTTGTTTACGGGGAAAATAAGAGCTGAAATTGAATGAAAAGCATCACACTGCATGCATAATTCATGAATATCATTATCAAGTGCATGCAGACGCACAGATGAACGTGCACACAAGCACCCGGTGAACGCAAACTCGAAAATACAAACAGACCACAACGAAAACACAGAAAAACATACGCACACAGGTCATTATGTGTGCTTATTATGAAAGCTTTTTGGTCATTTATCTTAGGCCAATTTTTACCAGCATGGGTCCTGTTTAGGCATAATACAACATCACACAACAAGGAAGAAAGAACAATAAAAAGGGATGTTTAGCTAAATCAAAAGTGGAACTATTTTCAGTAAATTGTCTTTGTTTTCCCCAGAGAGGACCCTGATGCATTTACAGTATATGGGTGATCTTTTGAAGTTTGACAATGAAATGCGTTGTGTGTGTGTGTGTGTGTGCATGCATGTACAAAAGAAAGAGAGCAAGAGGGGAAATTAGTGTATTCTCTTACTATACGTGTGCCCTGTCCCCTCTCTCCCTCTCCCTCTCCCTCTCTCTCTCGGGCCCTTTTGACCTTAAACTCTCTTTGATGTACTTCTACCAATCTAAGCTGCTCGTCAAGTCCCTGTGCAGACACACACACACACACACACACACACACATATGTACACAAAATCACACACACAGAAACGTAGCACTGTAGTTTGAGAACAAATTTTACTCCACTTTTCTGTGTATGTGTGCATACACACACACACACACACACACACACACATACACACACATTTCTGCACGCACGCCACACACATTTGTTAGGTTACCATTAAGAGTGCTTACTGAAGCAGTACCCTGGTAGAGCGAGAACTCAGGAAGGATTCTCCAGTGAATAGTGGGAGATTCTGGTCTCATTCAGCTGGGAAATGAAGCGTGAGCAGTCTGAAGGGCACACACTCACACTTTCATTCCTACGCTGAGCAGATACACGCACATACTGCTTTGCGAAGCTGGATGTACACACACACGCACACAGTCCAGTGCTCAGTGCGTTGTGACACTTCGCAAAGGAATGGAGCTGCAGAGTACTTCCTAATTGATATGAGGCAGCCAGCTGTGTTAGCCAGGGCAAAGGAGTGCAGAAGAAAAGGCAAATGCATGGGCCTGGTATGATCTAATATGTGCACACATTCACTCACTCACTCACTCACTCACTCACTCACTCACTCACTCACTCACTCACTCACTCACTCACCTACCCTGTGCACGTCTTGAACAGTAGATACTAAGTCTTTCAAACTCAGAACCAGAAACCGTTCATTGATTGATTGGGAATCTACTTCACACACACTTTGTGCTGGTAAAATAACAGCTGAGAAGTAGAAAGAAGAAAACTCCAGAAAGGAGGAGGTATTAAAAAGAGATGAAGAGATGAAAGTGAATGGAGACAGCTCTCTAATGCTTTCCTTACTTCCCTCCTGAGATCTGGGAGCAAGTGTGTGTGATGGTGTGTGTGTGAGTACTTTTGCGAAAAAAAAGGCAGGAAGGAGCTCTCTGAGAGATGAAGAGCATTGTTTGAGACGTGCTCTTGTTATGTAGCGCCATATTCGTAGACTTCTCACACTCGCTCAAACTCCCACGGCTCTCTCAATCTAATTGAAGCACGCGTGTGCTGAGACGCTGTGACGTGATGAAAAGGTAAACACATCGTGGAAGAATGAGATATCATTTTCAAATTGATTCATTTTTGTGTTTTTTCTCATCTTCCCATCAGCTTCAAATGAAGTATGAAACTATTGTGTGAAGTTCTACTGATGCTGGAGGCGATAAATAAGGCATATTGTGTTTCTGGCAGGGATCTTTTTATTCTCTTGATGAATTCTTTTTTTTTTTTTCATGATTGTGCTTTGGAATGGATTAGAGCTGCAAAGATTAGTCCATTAAATCTGTTAGTCTTCAACTGTTTAATCATCAATTATCAATAGGCAAAATTTTCAGATTCCATCTTATTAAATGTGACTATCTAGTTTATTATGACAGTAAACTGAACATATTTGAGTTTTGGAGCAAACCAAGCCATTTGAGGAAGTCATCTTGGGCACTTATCACCATTTCAAACATTTTATAGACCAAACAACTAATCGATTAGTCGAGAAATATAATCAACAGATTGACAATAAAGATAATAGTTAGTTGCAGCCCTAAAATTGGATAATACCAACATTAATCCACTACATGCATTTAGATTTTGCATTTTGAAAATTCCTTGTAGGGTTGGGTAGGGTTGGGTACATTTCGCATCTGAACCAATATCAGTACCGGTACCCAATAATACTTTTCTCTCTAATTACAAAAGAAATGAATTAGTTGTAAAACAATTCCAAACCTATGTATCCTATTTACTTTGAACATAAATAAAACCCCTCACTTTCTCCTCCCAAACCCCTACAACATATTAAACTGAATAATGATTCTACTTTTATTCTTGTAATTGTATATTATTATATTTCAGCCTGTTTTCATGTTTCATGTAAAGCATTTTGAGTTGCCTTGTTGCTGAAAGGTGCTGTAGAAATAAAGTTGCCTTGCCTTACAACCTCACCCTGTCAGTCAGTCCACAGGGCACAGAAACCCAATGTTGTGTCTGCTTGTTTCACAGGAAGTGTAATGTCAACAGCACTGCAACTGCTTTTGAAGCAGTGAAGTTTTGAAAAACTGAAACCACACTTGGAACCACTTTATCGGCTCTGCCATGACTCACCGGGACTTTGACAAAACTGCAGAGCCGACGTAGTTTGCTCCATCCGCACCTCTGTCGTGTGTGTGTGTGTGTGTGTGTGTGTCGGACCTCTACTCTCTGTCAACATGCAGAGCGGACAGATAAGCTTGGGCTTACCCTATCAGGTACCGACATTTGGCACAGTTTGATTTTACGTGAACCGATACTCGGTCGGTACCGGTAAAGGTACCGGGTTCAGTACCCAACCCTGCTTCCTTGCAACAAGTACTTCCCAACTTTCTTGGGATTCAACATGCATCAATTTCCCAAACACATAAACCCCAAAATGGCTTATTTGTTGGTAGATGTTTAATTAAGTGTGGCGTTTTCACGCCGAAATATCATTCATTCAGCTGTTAACATTAACCCTCCTGTTGTCCTCGGGTCAAATTGGACCCCTTTTAAAAATGTCTCTATCTGAAATATGGGTTTCTTTTGAACCAAATTACCACAAAAAATGGTTTGGATTCCATACAACACTCTTTGCAAATACTTTCATTCCTGACAAAACTCATCTGTATGTTCCTCTGATCTTAAATATTAATCAAAATAATTCATAATTTCTGTTTTTTTATTACTCAAATAGTAGGTATAATTCTATATAAATGAGGGTTATTGACCATGAATTCCAAAAAGTAGAGTAAAACTAGTGGTAGTAAGGTTGTGTTAGTGAAAAAAGGATAACAATGTTAAATTTATGTCCATTTTGGACCCGGGAGGACAACACAAGGGTTAAAGATGTCCAATTCCTCCTGCTCATAGCCTTGGTGGACACATTAAATCAATCTGCAGACCTATAAAAATATATAATATATGTCTCATCCTGCCTTGGACTCTAGGTGACTGGAGCTGCAGGTAAAAGCTCAATCGGCCTGTCTGAGTAAGAGAAAGAGACACAGAAGGAAAGCAGAGAGAGAGAGAGAGAGAGAGAGAGAGAGAGAGCCCTTGGGCTCCAACAAACCTTTATCCTTCATGCTTTTTCCTCAAATACTGCAAGTTCAAACACCTGGCAGTGATTCTTCCATTCTAATGTATTCCTCCTCTCTATTTCCACCTTGGTCTTATCCTCTCTTTCATCCCTTGTTTCCTTGCTTCCTCATTTCTGACCACTTTCTCTTCCATTTTCCCCGCCCTTACCTGCCTGAATCATTCTTCTGTCAGCCGTGGCTTTCTTGCTCAACAAGTTCAAGTGTTTGTCTATTTTTTCTTTTTAGCCGCAGCCCTCTCTTCCTTTCTCCTTCACTCCTTTCAAGAAACCCCAAATTGTTACATCAACTTCTGAATGCGCTCAAAATCTCAGAAGCTCAATCCTCCTTCACCTTCTTTTTTTTCCTTTTTTTTAATTGCTTTTGCTGAGTAGTTTCATCTAAAGTTAACGGTTGCTAATCAAGATGAAGCAGTTTGAGTGGGAGACCAGGGCAAACACACACACACTTGTGGATGCTCTGTCTCTCACGCACACACACACACACACACACACACACACACACACGATAAAGGAACTAGAGGCAGGGCCTTGAGGTTGCCTGGAGCTGTTTCCCAATCAACGCCACTGGGGAGAACAAGAGAGACCTTGGGTGTCTACAGTGGGAACTCTAGTGTGGGCTTCAGAAGAACACAGACACACAAAGAGACACATACCTCAACATTCACAAATAGACTCCTCTACTGAGGAACACATTTAAAACCGTATGACATCTGAGGGCGTCTCTGATCAAACAGGCGGCAGTCTGATATGACTCATGCACATTCATACACATGGAACAGCCTCCATATCTCTCTTTGAAATATACAGATTTACATTACACAGCGCAATGAGGCTTTGAACTGAATAAAGTAATTATGTTTTCAAAAAGATAGTTTCTGGTTTTCAGATTTTTTTCTAGAGACAAAAGGAGGCAAAGGCTGGAATACGTGCGGGGCATGCACGGCTGCAGAGATTTACAGTGGCTGCTTAAGGAAATGAACATGTGAGGGACTGTTTCCTGCAGAGTTTTGGACCATGCTGGGCCACTTGCTCTGTGCTTCCTGTACTGACTGTTCAATGTGAAAAAGAACAAAAAAACAGAGTTGAGTTCATTCTTACTTATTAAGCTATTCTTCCTGTCTCCTCCCGGTCTCGTCCTGCTGGCCCACTTTATTAACAAAGTGTTCCCCGTACGGAGACACAGACAGTGTATTTACCTTCCCAAGTCTGGGTCTAAAGATCTAGGTCTAAAGATGTTAAAATTGCCTATTATAGTCTGTCACCGCTCTCTCTCTCTCCTCCTCTACCCTAGGCCCTTTTATAGAAGTACTACTAGAAGGCTTAGATATGCCTTATACTGCTGCTGTAACAACGGCAACCACAGTATACTAATACTGTGGTATTATTATTATTATATACTTTACTACAAGTGGGCATCTGAGCAATAAATTAGATAATCATAATTTAAATAACAAAATATTGCCTTTAACTTAAAAGGTCTCCAACTCCCTTTTGTTGCAATTCAACAAATGGATAGACAAGTTCAAAATATTAAATCAGTGTCGCAAAACAATGCAACGAAACCTTCAGGTTTCACTGGAATACAAATGAGACGGGACTAAATGCTGGCACAACACATTGGTTTGAACCTTTTCTGACACTTTACACTGGTGTCTTGTCTTGAACGGATTAAATGATAAACGGCAGTTAACTGATAATTGATTAGTAAATCACTTCCCTGCACACATGCACACATCATCCAGGTACCCTCCTGCAGGTAAACTACAACTTCACAGACGATGCAAATAAGAAGCGCAAGACAGTAACACTATGTACCATTTCACAGTGGGTACAGGAAATTCAGCATTAGTCATTATAGGCATCCAAGCAGCGTATAATGCAGTGTTGTTGCAGCTGCAGAGGCAGATGGCGAGTGTGCAGGGCTCCACCGGAGCATTGCGCCATGAGGTAGTTGTACCGAGTAGGATCAGATGGAAAAATAAATCATGAGCATTAAGGAGCATGGACCAAATCCCCAAGGTGAACGTGGTGTAGTATTCAAACATTTGCAGACTGTGCAAACAATGCCAATTCATAATAAATGAGCGGGATACACTCTTAAAGAGTGGTGGTGCAGTAAAGCAGCTTTGTGTGTTGGGGGGAGGGGGAGTGTGCCAGGAGTTCATGAGGACATCAGACTGTGTGTTGATGTCAGGACGGTGGGACCGACAGGGGGTCCGACAGAAGTGGTCACAGAAGACACACTGTCTTCTCCTGTGACTTTGATCCAAACCGCTGCGTGTTATAACCGAGTGATACACACAGTAGTCTCACGTCAAAGGGCAGAAGCCGTCAATCATGTCACCTGTCAGAGCAGCCTCCAGTAAGATAGTGAAACTGCTATTTATTATTGTTGTCTGTGGGAAAGTGACAGATGGATATCCGAAACATAAAAATGTGCAGTAATGCTGCAGAGCACTGATTGAAATCTGATCCACACTGCTGTGACGTTAATAGCATGCTGGGTAAGGTGTGTAATCTCTAGTAACAGATGTCGGCGTTCATTCAAACACAAACTGCTGCTTTCAGTGTGGAGCAGATGAGCCGTCCGTTTGGGAACCATACACAAAGTAAATGGCCCAAGAATAAAACATTTAAAAGATGATTCGTGGGTGCCCATAGACGTTTCCTCCTCAACGCAGCGGGTCCAGGCCCTTTGCTGCATGTCATTCCCCTCTCTCTCACCTTTTATGTCTTCTGCTGTCCTATCAAAATAAAGGCCCGAAAATGCCCAGAGATAGATGATTCTTGTTGTAAATTGGACGTAATATGTCTGATATACATTAGTGGAAATGTTCCACATTTTGGGAAATATGCTTTTTTTCCCTCTAACAGCCAGTTATCTTAGCTTAGCACAAAGACTGGAAGACTGCAGGAAGTCACGGCAATCGGCCAAGCAAAAGCTCTGCAGACTAGCCAGAGGAAAACCACGCAGGGCACGACATTAAGGCTTGTCCGCTCATCAAGTGGATTTTTTGTAGGGCAAGTGAAAGAGAAATTTACTTGTACCACTGGACTAGTGACAACTCAAACAAAATAAAATGTCATTGTTACTTAACATTATCTGCCACTAATTACGTCTTTTTTACAGATTTGAAACTATAAAATTTTTTTTCCCACAATCCGGGGCAGCGGACACTAACATTAGACCCTGCGGCAGTTGATCAGCAGACCGCTAACATTAGACCCAGCGGCAGTGGATCGCTAGACGGCTAACATTAGACCCAGCGGCAGTTGATCAGCAGACCGCTAACATTAGACCCTGCGGCAGTTGATCAGCAGACCGCTAACATTAGACCCAGCGGCAGTGGATCGCTAGACGGCTAACATTAGACCCAGCGGCAGTGGATCGCTAGACGGCTAACATTAGACCCAGCGGCAGTGGATCGCTAGACGGCTAACATTAGACCCAGC
Source organism: Etheostoma nigrum (assembly GCA_029931835.1). Classification (NCBI taxonomy): domain Eukaryota; kingdom Metazoa; phylum Chordata; class Actinopteri; order Perciformes; family Percidae; genus Etheostoma; species Etheostoma nigrum. The sequence continues at coordinate 5,590,225 of CM057238.1, forward strand.
GGCAGTGGATCGCTAGATGGCTAACATTAGACCCAGCGGCAGTGGATCGCTAGATGGCTAACATTAGACCCAGCGGCAGTGGATCGCTAGATGGCTAACATTAGACCCAGCGGCAGTGGATCGCTAGATGGCTAACATTAGACCCAGCGGCAGTGGATCGCTAGATGGCTAACATTAGACCCAGCGGCAGTGGATCGCTAGATGGCTAACATTAGACCCAGCGGCAGTGAATCGCTAGAGGGCTAACATTAGACCCAGCGGCAGTGGATCGCTAGATGGCTAACATTAGACTCAGCGGCAGCGAATCGCTAGACGGCTAACATTAGACCCAGCGGCAGTGGATTAGCAGACGGCTAACATTAGACCCAGCGGCAGTGGATCGCTAGATGGCTAACATTAGACCCAGCGGCAGTGAATCGCTAGAGGGCTAACATTAGACCCGGCAGCAGTGGATCAGCAGACCACTATCATTATAACCAGTGGCAGTGGGTTAGCAGACCGCTAACATTAGACCCAGCGGCAGTGGGGCACCGGACTGCTAACATTAGACCCAGTGGCAGCGGGTTAGCACATGGCTAACATTAGACCCAGCAGGGGCGGGTCAGCGGACCGCTAACATTAGACCCAGCAGGGGCGGGTCAGCGGACCCCTAACATTAGACCCAGCAGGGGCGGGTCAGCGGACCCCTAACATTAGACCCAGCAGGGGCGGGTCAGCGGACCCCTAACATTAGACCCAGCAGGGGCGGGTCAGCGGACCGCTAACATTCGACCCAACAGGGGCGGGTCAGCAGTCCGCTAACATTAGACCTGCTAACTCCGCCTTAACGTTACGGTCCGTTGCCATATCGTTGACAGAAAACGAGCCCAATACAGCCATCACTTGCGATGAGAGCAGTGGGGTTTGTGTGGATGAAGCATGAAGTTAATGTGACTCATTTAGCGACTGTCTCTCTGCCTCGTAACGTTACTCCTCCGCTGCTCGTTTGTCCGTCAGTCATTGTAAAACCTCCGCTCCATGACTTGCCGGGTTAAATATCAGCTGATAATCAACGGTAAAGTAGCTACATGTTTTAAAGGGTCCCTCAGTATCAGCTGCTGGGTAGAAAGTGAAAAAAAAATGTCTACAGAATTATTTTAGATATAGTATTTCAAGTTCAAGTCACCACTACCTCTGCTGAGATACTGCACACTGGCGTGCAAAGTATTACTTTATATATGGAGTATTTTACTTATTGAAGGGAACATCTATTCTTGAGACACATTTCTTTCTACTGTTTCAACTGAATTGTATGAATGTTGATCATGTTTGGATGCCTTCAACGGTTTGTTTGAATTCTGAATTAGCAAAACAAACAAAAATAATTATAAAATGATAAATCTTTAGCCGGACAAGTGACTTTTGTGCATTGACAAGTGAAACATAAATGTACTTGTCGAAAGGAAAAGTGCCTCAAAAGGTTCATGTCAAGCCCTGCCATGTGACGCTGTCTGTGTGTATGGATTAAGAAAAGAAACAAGCCATGGTGATTGATATAACATGTTAATGAGTGATCTTTAGATGAGTTGTATATTACATTTACATCTCATGGTAATCCATGCAATCAATTTTGAGATATTGAGTCTAGATCAAATTGGACCGACCATTCCACCATAAACAATATTTGTTTTGTCATGCTTTGTGTTGTTTGATTTGTTGCTGGTCTGTTAATATATTGTCCTCTGTCTAAATAAGATTCATTTTTTCTGAAATCTTAACATGCCCTGTGTTAGGACATGTTAGTGTCTGATATGACTGGAGTATCCCTACAATACAAGGTCAGTCAGCATTGTGTAAGACTAGAATAGCAACATCCTGCTCCCCCCCAGCCTCCCTGTCAGCTCTGCTGTGGCAGCTACTGGATGGACTTTCGGAGTTCCAAGATTTGACCTTTAAATACCATGTCCCCCTTAGGCCAATCGATATAATTTTTCAAATGTCAGATCAAAGTAGGAAGATGCATCACTTCTCCCAAGATTTTTCAAAATTAGAGTGAGATATCTCCGGAGATGTCAAATATGACAGACGTGATCTATTGTGTGATCCATTGTGCCCTCCGATGTGGGAACAGTGAGTGGAATCTATTTTAAACTTTGGTACCCTACAGAAATATTAACAAAGTTGTGGTATGCTGATGTCTTTTGAATACTTAAAAAAAAACAGGTATGCTAGTGGTTGGATGCATGACTGGGGACTGAGTTGACCTGTAAAACACCTGTTGCCACCAAAGTGCTGTGTCAACACAGGGGGTTTCTGGACAAAATATTTAATTCATGCGTTGACTCAGCCACTGTACTTCCTTGTACTCCTCTATGCTGTTCTACCTCGTACCTGGGGATGTAAACTTGCAGTGCCTTCAGTGCTGGTTGATGCCTGTGTAACTTCAGACTGCAGTTCTCTCTGGGACTGTGTGTCACTAAAACAGTGAATCCTTCAATTCACACATTCCCCACACATACATACCCACCCACTCACAAAGCGACACAGACCGAGACACAGACAGAGACTAGTAATGGCCGATAGAAACATAATGCAATGTAACATTGGCCTACGATAGAGGTTGTAATTATACTGCACTATCACGATAATGCATGTCGACGCAATCTACCCACGACGTTTAGAGCCACAAGCTGCAACCGGCTGCAACGCATCATCGGCATCTTGGGTAAACATGGCTGAAAGGGAAACGGAGGAGCTGGTGAAAAAGGCCGGTGCAACATCCATTATTTGGACCTGGTTGGGCTTTAAGCCGCTACAGCAGACCTGTGGTGGAGCCGTACCACGGAGCCTTTCATCAGCCTGACAATTCATTATATAACGGACAATTGGAATCTTGGCAGCCGGTGTTTGCAGACGTTGTACTTGCCTGCTGAACATATGGCCATGTGTGTGTGTGCAGTGGTGTAGTCTAATGTATTTCAGCGGGTATACTGTACTGTATAAATATATGGACCAGAATGGACATATTGAATTGGGGCGTCTGGGTGTCCTTCCTCTTGGGAAATTTTGAGGTCACAGACTTAATTTCCTTCATTTTGATACACTTTAATGCACACATTCACAGTGGAAACACCTTTATCTAGCCTATGAGAAGGAAAACACGGATGACAATTCAAAATATATAAAAAATATAATGGAAAGTATGTTGTTACATAAGGCATAAGGTAAATGGAAATCCTGGAGCATTCTTAGTCGGTTGACTGCGTATGTCTGTGTACCATGTAGACTACACTACCGTGTATGTGTGTGTGTGTGCATGTGTGTGTGTGTGTGTGTGTGTGTGATTACAAGTGTGCTCTGTCACACTAAGCTGCTTTACTGCACCACCACTCTTCAGAGTGTATCCCACTCGTTCATTATGAAGTGGCATTGTTTGCACAGTCTGCAAATGTTTGAATACTACACCACGTGCACTTTTTCTTTAGTTGACGTATATGTGTTATTCAAAAACTATTTTTAAAAAATGATTGTGCTTTCATTTTGCACTTTATTATGTTTGCATTTGAAGTATCTGTGCACCACTTGGAAGAATTTTCTTTATTCAAAATAGCCATGCCAAATACTGGAAGTATTTCCCTAATTCACATTATCTATACCTTTATTAACAACATAAAACCAAATGTGTCACATTTGACTCCAGGTAAGAAACTTTGTTTTAAATGTTTTTTTTATTTAAAGTATCTGTGCATCTTTGCCCAATACTGAAGGCATTTTTAGTACCGAGGGTGTACCTTGACTAAAAAAACGCCAGTTTTTCCTCTTCTCTGCATCTTGGGTGGCATTTAATAACTAAGGACTTAAACTAACTAAGTGTAGTGCCTTTTAGAATGAAATGAATGACATTAAAGCAAAGAAACCCAACAGATTTTTCTTTGTTAAAGTCTCTGCAACTAGAGTACTTTTTAGAGAATTTTATGTATCCGCAACATTATGTTGTAGGCTATAATTACAGTTTTGCACAATAAATGTTCTCAAAACTACATCACATGTTTCTTTCTCTTTAAAAAAAATACATTTATCAGTTTGGCTTTCCTTAGGGCCAATGTAACCTGTTCTGAAAGGATTCTTTTATACTGTATATATATTGCAAGCTGCCGCAATGTATATTGCAATATGGATTCTAGGCCATATCGCCCATTCCTCAGACAGACACAGAGACAGACAGACAGACAGACAGACAGACAGACAGACAGACACAAAGACAGAGACAGCAGACAGATAGACAGACATACATAAAGACAGAGACAGACAGAGATGCAGACAGAGACAGAGGGAGACACATACAGACAGACAGACATACACAAAGACAGAGACAGAGACAGCAGACAGATAGACAGACAGACAGACAGACAGACGGACAGACATACATAGACACAGATAGACAGAGACACAGATTAACAGACAGACAGAGACGCAGACATGCAGACACAGACAGACAGACAGACACAGACAGACAGATAGAGATGGAGACAGACAGAGACAGAGAGACAGACAGACAGACACAGACAGACAGATAGAGACACAGGCAGACACACAAATCAGCATGCAATCCAGCTCTGGCCTTTAACATACCCTCATGCTCGATCCCTTTTGTCTGCTGATCTGAAAATCTCACTCAATACATTTATTGCATTTCTGCAAAAAAGTGGATATCCTGCTGTAAAAGTATGCCAATCTCTCTCTGCGAAAAGAGAAAACCTTGAGCCCCAAAAAAGTGCACTACATTATTTTGTAATAGTAATTTTCATTCTTGTTTTTTGTTTTGTTTTGGGGGGGGGGGGGTTGCTGAAATCCGAATAGTGGCATCTGGTGTTGAGCAGGAGACAGTACCAACTCCTGATTAGGGATTTTGGAGATGGGATGATCTTCTGTAAAGTCACTATGTTCTGTTGGAATAGCTTTGAAGCTGTTTCCTGTCAAGGCAGGAATCTTCACAGTACCATTACTCTCAAAGCTTCAATTGAGTTGGGCTGCTCGGAGAGACATTTCACACACATCTGTGAAGTGTGTTGGCGTCCATGTCACAATATGGACTGATGCCATTCTCTTCTCTTATAGGAATTAGAATAAGAGCAGCCACACACAGTTGTCAGGACAGCGCCATGGATTCTTTCAACAACAACACGTGTTTTAAATACCAATTCATGTACACATAATTGTTCTGCCACTTGTCAGAAGCATGCAACTTTTTTACAACATCACTCACCAATCTTTTTGCAGTTCAATTGGATCCACACATAAACATTCTGGCTGTTATAAACAGCCCTAAAGCACACGATGCCTCCTTGCCTTTTACGATAAAGGCGATCATTGTTATTGCGCCCACTTGCAACCTCAATTAAATTTAGAGGCCGCTTTGTCCTGGCTTTAAATAGCCTCTGACTTCCTCCAGGGGCTTAATCCCATAAACCACTATGACCCACTGACATCATAACTTTAAGCCGCCGGGCAAGGCGATGTCAGACTATCCTCCGGAGGAGGCCAAATGGATGCAGGTCTCTATAATTGTGTGTGCGCTCCGTGCCACTTCTGTAAAGCCATCATCACTTGACACCGAGGTGTTATAATGAGACATGATGATTGTAGTTTTATTTTCTTTTTCCCTGACATGCAATCAAGATGAGCTGAAGATTTAATGTGTGCTCCCATAAGGTGTTTATCAGTGGATAAAAGCAAGAGAATCTTGAAGCATTGTTAGTCACTGTAAGCCTCCCCATTGTTTTGTTATGAGCGTTCATAACGTATAATAATGTGTCTTACCGGGTCTGACTGGGCAAGAGTAAACTTTATTGTGACAATAGGATGCTGAAAATGTATGAGCAAATAATAAAAAACAGAAACTTAAAGCAGTGGCCCAATCAACAACCTCCAGGGTGAATTTAGGAGGAAATTCCATCATTGCCATGGTATAAATCTACATGGATCTATTTGCTTGAGCCATATTTCTACTTGACACAAGTAGCTAGTGGACATTTTTTTTAAACTCATGGTTAATTTCTGGTTCTGGTTATGTCCATGTAAACTGTGGATTGTTTGCAGCAGACAATTTGAAGCCTTTTGAAGACCATTATGAATGAGATTAAAGACCTACATGAAAGTGCAGAGTCACGAAATGACTTGCAAGGAAAATAAATGTATTCAAAATGAATAAAAGTGAAACAGAGTAATAATAATACTTGATAGATATACAGCAAATTATATTTGGACTAGCAGGAATAAAAAATATATATATATACATTACAAAGCACTGCGGAAGCATTAAGGGAAGTGTTACATGGACAGAAAAATGAAGACCTGTTAATTATTATTTAATTATTTAAGACCTAGAACACAATACTTCAGGGAATTTAAGACTTGTTTAAATCTTCAGTGTGTAACATCTTAATATTAATAAACGTCCGTTACATTCAAGCCATTGCCAAATTGCTACAAAGCTAAGTAAGACTATCAGCTCAAAAGGCTTGTATCATCATCATGTGGACAGTGATGATGTTGTCTTTACTTAGAATTCCTCATGGGGGGTGACAAAAACTACGCACTATAGCTTTAAAGCCTTACATTTTGATTTGGAAACCCTGTGCAGTGTGGGGAGTGGCAGGGAATATGTTTAATTAACTACATTTCCATTGATGTATTGGCATTTTTTAAGTAACATTTCCAATAATGAGCTAGTTTTTCCCCACTTATAAAGATGCAGCACCGGGTCCCAACGCCTCGGGACTGTTTCCTCTCTTGAGAAAACCCCCCCAAAAAATCAGGAAAGGTTTTTTTTTTCCCCTGAGGCAATACAGTCATGCACTGTTCCACAGATCTACATGTGGCGTGTACTGCGCCAACAACTGAAGCAACGCACCAACAAAAAGAAGGTAACATGGATGGGAACAGTGTAGGATGGAAAACGTGAAAATGAATACACTATACACTGGGTGTATCCTTAAGTCAGACCTCAAGGATACACCCAATGTAAACATAAGACTTGTTTGTTCACCACAATGCCCCCCCAGGGAACCTTTAGTGCCATCTCAACCGGCAACAGAAACTTAGCAAACACAGAAAATCGACCCAATCATAACAACTTCGGGGTAGGAAAGTTCTGCGTCCAGTACACTCAATTCTTTTTGTGAGTAACCAACTGAGGTAATGTTACTCTAGCTATATAATTCAATGTGAGTACACAAATGTTAAATTATACAAAATGCCCGTCTCTTGTAGCCGTGATAAATTAGTCTGAAGCTAATGCTTAGCTACCTGTTCAGAAGGAAATTGGCCAATTTGGCGTCCTTTTGGCCTCAAAGCTGTCTCCACCTTTCAAATACAGTATATCTCCAATATTTACGTAGGATTTGGAACATTTCCCAATCCCAGTTAGATTATTTTCAAATATCATTCAGCCCTAATATAAATGCAATATCTTTAAAAAAAAACAATTATAAATTGTGTTAAGTGTTGAAAGCACAAATAAACCTTTGTAACACCTCGGTGTGGTCATAGTTGTTGCACTGTTGCATTTCCACTGAACGGGTAAACTGGAAAATGACAACAAAGCATGTTATATGACGTGCCATGCATCTCTCCTTGTTTTCACACAAGGTTAATGTGCAATTGTGCACTGTCGCTGTAAAAATAAAATGACATTACATTCACTATAGGAGTATTTGGGATCCTCCCCCTGCACATTACTACTACATGGGCATCTACAAGTGACAGTAATCGCTGTGCATTAGAGGTGTGACCAGATCTCGTCCCACGAGCAGGCGACTTCCAGCTGCAATGAAACGCTTGGTTACGTTCTAACCTGGGTTCTCTGAGAAAATACTTATTTTCCAGTAATATTTGTTAATTGAAGTTATCTGTAAAATAGTGTAAAAATCTAGTCTTGCCCAAGCTCATGTCTCCCCTACTGTGCATGTATTTGCTCCGATATTTTATTACATTACAACACAGTGATGTTTCCTTTACAGTTTTTCAGAGTATTTTATTGTGCCTCTATCATGGCTGCTTTGCACTGAAGAAAAGCCAGATTGCGTTCATATTGTAATTAGTTTAAGTGCATGAGGTAACCGGTTATAGAACACCTGTTGGCCAACCGCAAACACGTATTCTCTGTGGCCTTGGGTCATTTCAATAGAACTGAAGCAATAAGATGGCTGGATTCACTGTTGTACCTTCCCTGAGAGCATTGCACATTTAAAAATCCTATTCCAAATGCACTTTATCCTCTTATCGTACTCCTCAAATCAGCTTAGGCCAAATGCTGGGGATAAAAAGTCTCACTGAGCATCCAACTTCTGTGTGTTCCATTCACACAACTTCAGAAAAAGTAGATTTTGTCCTAAAATTAAATTTCTGTTTCTCAAAAACTAACAATATCATATTAGCAAGTAGTCCCAGTGCAAATGCATTTTATTAGCCCTTTTAAAAATGACACTAAATCCCAATTGACATTGAACTTTACATATGTTTAATGGAAACTATATCATTGGGCTTTGCCGTGGACGTGGGTGAGTGTTTGGCATGTCAGGTCAGGTATTTGTGTGGGAATCCTGTGGTGTGTGTAATACATAGGCTGTATAACGGTGTCATCGACGTACCACCCCAGACCTGAGGGCCAGCAAGCCGGGGATTAGCCCCGGGAACAAAAGGCAAAAACACCAACGTGTTTCTGTGATGTTCACAACAGGGGATTAGAAGGTTCCCACTGACAGGATTAAAACAATACCTACTGTTTTTCTCTGTCCTTCTTCACCAAACCTGCTCTATCCCAGCCTTGCTTGTTATATTAAGAGATAATGTTTTTCTTTGCCTTCCTTGTGTTGGAACTTTTCTCTGCTTTCTTTATCCCACTCTTGCTTTTTAATGGTTAACCTGCATTTTGGTATTTCCCCTTTGGTAGGATTATGTCAATCCTGCCTAAATCCTGAAATTCCACCTTAATCCTCTGTCTCTGAGTAGTGCTGTTATTTATGAAGAAATGCATTTAGATGAAAAAGTAAGAGCGGTTTAGATTTTTTTTGTGTGTGTGTGTTACATTGTAACAGTTATTTTAAAAAGATGAACTACATCCATTTTCAAAATGTATACATGTTATTTCTAAGGTTACACACAGTCCAAAAGTATAAAAAAAAAAACACATTAACAACTCTCTTCTTAAACCAAAAACTAGAATTCTATAACTCAAATTTGTGATGTCATCAAGTATAAAGGCCTGGATAGGTTAGTTGCTAGTCTACTGCTTTCTCCATCATTTTTAACTGATCAAGGATCGGTACTGATCGCCTCCTTTTATGACACACACCCTGCGCCACAAACGCACCACCAGACTTCCTGGATGCCCTCTCTGTTCAGAGAGTCTTTCACACTTTTATTTTACCGAAGCAGATTACTCTATAGTCTCCACACTTCTTCTGTGAGTCCACCAGGAAACCGCGCTTACAGGCCGTTATTCCCTGGAGCCGACATCGGTAAAACAAAGATTGACTATTAAACGCGAGAGGCGTCACTAAGTTTAGTTTTCACTTTATTCTTTGGCTGGGTTTTTTCTGGGATTCACAACGTATGGTATATTAAACGTGTGATTATATCACAGCTGAGGGAGGAAGCCTGCAGTGAGACGTTGCTTGAGTGAGACCTATGATCAAACTACAAAAAAAAAACTGCATGGTTGTCAATCTGAAGAAGAAGAAGAAGAATAAAAATCCATGTGCTTGCTGAAGGAGAAGAAAGAATGTGTCATTGATTTTGTATGACAGAAGCAATACAATCAACTGAATTCACGAGGCACACTGGAACTAACTGAATCAATCAAAACTGATCACCTCAACCTGGAACACCTAAGACATGGTCAGAGAAAATTGGGTCATTACTGTTGGAGGGGGGGGTGGAGATCTCATACTAAAAGTAGTCTGACAAAAAAAAAAAAAAGATAAATTTGTCATGATTCAGTGGCAGTAACGACATTCTCACTGGAAATATATACGGATGATGGACTTCCTTCCCAATTTGTGATGGATTATAGGATTTAAACAATACACTGTGCGGATTCTTTAATGGGAACAAAAATGAAATGAGGACAAGAGTTGGGCTTATTACTATTTTCTCACAGTGGGATCCAAATGTAATTAACGAGCCAAAGATTGAGTGATAGACTTACAATCAGTGTGACAGCCAGAGATGATAGCGGATGTTGACACAGCTGATACGTGGAGATGAGACGACTGGGCTGTGACCACACTGATTGGTCTGATGTAATTGGAATGTTGACAAAAATAAACACCGGTTCTGGAGGGCACCAATTATTCTAAATGCTAGCCTGCCAGGCAAAAGCAATCACAGCCGGACAAGCCCGTGAGCTATCAATAATCAACCCACACCCCCCGTCCCAACAAAGCTCCACACAGATTTGTTTACACGTAGATAAAGTCCCGTGACAAAACCCTGCCAAAATACAAAATCAGGTCTTTATGCAAGGCTGCGATTACAGGAAAAAACTAAACGGCTAGAGTAATCAGACAAAGATCAACCTCCAAGGCAAGAGCAAACACAGAATGCCTGGGGGGCATGATCCGCACTAATCAAGCGCTGACTGCCAATCGGAGCTTGTTCCCTGTCAGGCCATTGGGGTAATGATATGACCAGAATGAAGAGATTCCTCCATTTCAGGACACGAGTCAACCATGCCTCGAGGGTTGCTCCTGATTACCTTGTGATTGTAGAATGGGAGAACAGTTTCAGTAAGATATCTCTTTTTTCTGTATTCAAATAGCGAGACACCTGCCAATTGCATTCAAGAAAAAGCCTCTCTCACTTACAGTGATAGTTGCCTGATGCTCAGTGATAATCTTGTTCTCTGTTCACCAAACTGTCATTCATTTGCCTATTTCTTGACCTTCACGTCTATCATTCACTCCCTCTGACAAACAACGTCTCCAGATTGACACTTCTGGTGAGCTGCGGGGGGGTGATCACTGCCGTCAGACAGACTCTTCCTGACAACTCAGCACTAGTGGGCATGTTCAGTCTCCAAGACGCGTGGAAGGACAACGCCAATATAGAAGAAGGCTGAAATGCTCACTCAATCTTCTATCATGCCATTTACTTTGTGCTTCATGTAACACTGATTTTTCATGCTTACAACCATCTGTCTTAGTCTCTATTTCTCTGTGAGTGAGTGTGTGCGTGTGTGTGTGTGTGTGTGTGTGTGTGTGTATTGTGTGAACTCCACCATCCCTCTCCTATCATCCCCATCAGCTACTTATGTCTTGCTCTTCCTCAAATAAACCCATCAGCTGTAATCAAGAGCTGTCTTGTCCTTTCTCCTACATTCACTTTGACATATACACGCAGACTTAAAACAGACACACACACACACGCACACACACACACACACACACACACTAACTTTTCATGCAGGTCATTTTTCTCTCCCTTTTGGACTTTTAGGGAGGAGGTGGTCTGTAGCCACCCAGGGCCCTGTCACATATTGGGCTGCCCACCCATATCCATAAATAAAAAAAAGAAACAAGATATTTCAGTCACACGTCATTCATAACAGATACTGTAGAGTAGGGCTGAACAGTTAATCATTTTCAAATCAAAATCGAGATTTGAAAGAATGAGAATAGATAATTGTGAGGACGGCGATTAATCAAATATGAATATTTAGTTGAATGTTTGGTGTAACATTTGTTTTAACATTTTGTATTCCTCTTTTTTACTATTATTATTATTATTATTATTATTATTATATTTACTGTTTTGCTGGAATAATGTTGCATATCACAGATGGTTTACAGACATTATTTTTCATATTTTAATAGAAATTTCAGTCGACACAAACTGTTTTGTATGGTTTTAACTCAGTGTTTGTAATACATGTTCTGTTTTTGACTGTTCAATGTCTCATGCTTATTAAAAGAAAAACACCTTTTGCTGACAATTCATATCTATGTTCTCTTTCTTGTATAATAATATTGAGTAGTTTTGATGGTGTCTCAAGTAATAATGCTCCATGACATTTTTTATATGTTACACAGTGAATATTAACTTTAGTGACACTTTTTTATTTATTTATTTATTTGTATTTGTTTTATAAAACGCATATTGAATAGTAATTGCAATATCTGGCAGAAATTGGACACCCCCCCCCCCCCCAAACAAAAAAAAAATGGTTCAGCCCTACTGTAGAGTGTCTAATGTTCAGAATACAGGGGTTATGTACTGTATGTGAAAGAGTGAGATAGGTAAGGGAAAGCTGATCGTCTTTGCAATTGCACTGGTAAGTAATACCAGGTACATATTTAAAAGAAATGCTGCAAATGCAATATCACTTTTAATGCTTCTCTTCTGTCCCTTACACAAACACACACACACACACACACACACACACACACACACACGGACACGGACACATACACACGGACCCAAGATCTCTCAAGAGCACTCTGCTCTCCACTCCCCCTCAGTCCCAGGGCTAGATTACCATAGACAAAGAAAGAAAGAAGGAAAAAGAAAGAAAAAGGGGGTGAGAGAGAGAGAGAGAGAGATCAGACAGAGCTGGGTTTTTGTCAGTGGGTCATGGCATGGTTAACTAGCTAATATGATTAAATTTAGCAGAGGCACAAGTCACATTGTCAGCCCACATCAAAGTCTCGCAGCTACTGCGAGAGCAAAACGAGCCCTGTGTGCAGGCCGAGAGAGGGAGATGAGGACGCGATGAGCAGCCGAGGAGAAGGGTGATGTTTTAAACATAAAAAGATGAGGCAATAACGTGGCAAGAGAGAGTGAAGAAGTGTTAGCTTTACCCAACAAGTGAACTGCGTGACCTGAAATGTGGCAGTAAACAGCACACCTCTGTCGGTTTTCCTCCGCGTAGAAATGAAGGGCCATTGACAAATACTTCTGGTGTCAAGCATGAAACCAGTTCCCTGACCTTCTGGTTTGATTATCTGTCTTGGGACTGAGAGTTTGTGAGCTCACTTCTTAGATGGTTTATTGCATGACATGAAAAGAATACAATTGCTTTCAGAGTAGAGACCTGCAATTGGCCAGTGTTCTGCCTCAGCAGTACGCACGGCAATACAGAGACGTGTTGGTCAAAGAAAAGGGTGTTAATTGGAGCTTTGAGTGACAACCATTTTTGCGCCCATATGTAGGATTCCATAAGGATGATTTGTCAAAACGTTGGTGATGCCTTGAATGTTCATATAGTGCCATCATTGGGTTCAATTTGTCCGATAAAAAAAACAACCCGGGACTCAGCTACCGATGGCCTAGAGCCCGACATAGCCCGAACATTTGTGTCATGATGTCGTCATGGCAGTCAGTTTTTTCTCCTTTTTTCTCTGTTTTGTGTGCCTTGTCTGGTTCCCCTCATGCCCCCCCCCCCTGCCCTCGTGCTATCTGTGAGCTGTGGGCTTGGCTTAGAGGGCAGTGGGCGCCTCATTGCCAGGAACCTGCTGAAAACCAGTTTTCAAACTGAGTCAGGCCCGTTTATATTGTAATGTATTGTTACTTTATAACTTTCCTGTATAATAAATATGAATGAATGAATGAGTGAATAATCATCCTGCTGCAGTACTTAAGGCCGGCTCTGTGCTCCACTCGTCACCAGATTGTACATTCAACTAGAGTGGTGTAGTGGCACTCCTGGCTCCCTGTGGAAATCTGTGTTTTTGGTGTTGTGGCGCCTTGTGTAGCCCATGTGTTCTGTGTTCTCTCTTGTTGCAGCCTGCCATGCTCACACTTCCTGTTTGACTGCCCCCCCCCTCCTCCTGCTCACTCAACGCTGATTACTAGGATTGGATTCAGCTTCGAATTGTTTGTTGGACTCTGGGAGATTCCTCACTACTTGGTCATTGTCACCAAGTCACTGGGCACGCTCTGGAGAGCGTACTGCACCCACCACTCACCACTGGCTCTCCTCGATGCAACCCCCCTCCTGTTGCCACCTGCACATTTATTGTATATAGTTTCACAAATTAAATTACTTCATCGTATACCCTGTGTCATCATCTGCTTTTGGATCCAACCTCCAGTACCGTTCCGTAACAATTTGGTTATTTAAAATCCGATATTCTGATATCGGCCGATATATATATATAAAAAAATATCCAGAAACAAAACATAAGCAGATTTCCCTAACATTAGTTATTTGTAACTGTATGAGTTCACACTAAAATAATATAATAATTTGTTTGTAATTTGCAAAACAGAACAGAGGAACATTAAAATATGCTGATAAACAAAATGTATAAAAATCCAAACTTAAGGTATGAAACTTAAAGTCCTTTGAATAAAAACAGGTGTGTTGTAGAGCGCCCTCTGGTGGACAAACTAAGCAATGCCAACAGTCATAACATTGTTTTTATTTTTTAAATATTCATTTATCAGAATTATTTACAGTATTTGTCATTATGAATGATTCTGATGAGTGATTTTTTTTTTTCAATCGGCCATTATAAATGGCAATACCGATAGATCGGGAAATGCCTAATATTGGCAAATAATATCGGCCCGTTGATATATCGGTCAGGCTCTAGTAGAAACATTTTGCTTCTCCTAAATTAGGATTAATTTCATTTGTATTTGTGATCCAAGAAACAAACGGATGCACCAGCATTAAAGGACACTTCCTCCCTCTCTGAATCTTGTACTAGCCCCCAAACCCAAAACTCCCTTGCATAATTTGTTCAAAGGAGTCTAATGGGAATTTCTGAATCTAAAGTACAGAAACTCGTAAAAAAAAAAAAAAAATCCACTGGTCCTTAACCCGTGGCTGTTATGGTATTCAGTCCAGCTTCGAGCCTACCATGGACAGCAGGGGTCGTACCCAGTAATCAAAGGCTCAATTTGAGAAATACATACACAAATATAATGTGATTATTGAAAAATATTAGGGAATGGAATTTGAATGGTATCATAGAGAAAAACTGTGCGCCTACGACTTTGTTTGGCTCAGTATCAATATATGTATACTGTACATAGGGCTGGGCGATATGGACAGCATCAAATATCCCGATATTTTTGACCAAATACCTCAATAGCGATATCGCAACGATATTGTAGTGTTGACTATTGGTGCTTTCACAAATTATTTACAAAATGAGATTTTTGATAAGTAATCATCAGTAATGTGGATATAATGACTAAGTGGGTAAACACAAATAATAGAACTGTTACAACAGTCTGTTAAGTTCAGAAAATGACATCACTTTACGGTAATGGAACATTCTATGCCTTATGTAGCATCAATTCTCTGAAGAGACCTTAATGGGGGATAAGGCTAAATTATTATTATTACTGATCCATAAATGTAACAAGAATACAAATTCTCTCTCTAACACACACACACACACACACACACACACACAGTCCCCTGGTGCTTGGTGGCAAAGCACGGGGGCTTTGAACCCTCTCAGAATAATTGGGTTAGAGTCAAAACAAAGCTCTGGTCTAGTGCATTTTATTTTAGAGGAAAATGTGGAAGCATTTGAAAGTGACATAAACAGATTCTCTAACAACAACAACAAAATTAAAATGATTAGTAGAAAAACCAAGACAAAAGATCCCAAAAATGTTTTAATAACAGGTGCTCGGACAAATCACTTGGGGGGTAAAGCTTGTGTGTTTTTCCTAATTTAAAATGACACTCATTGTAACGCCCCAGAGATTGCCAACTACTACATTAATAATATCTAAAACTGACTGTAAGCCGTTTTGGCTGTAGGTAGTCTGCAATCTGGGAGCTACAGTTAATTTTAACTCGACTAAAATGTCTGCAATGACTGCAAGCTGAGCAGTCTGCACTGGACATGCATTTTCAAACGCAGTCATTAGTTTTCCAGGGTCTCAGCTGTGGGGCTCATTTGTTTTCTCTTAGTTTTGTGTTACTGCTGATTCTGTTCTTGTGCAAATTTAGGCTGTGGAGACACAAATGCATGCTAAATTTCTTATTGATATTCAAAACAGTGTTTTACATTAGAACTTAAAGCCCATGTTGCAGGTTAACCACCACTGTTGATTATTGGGTACAAAAAACACTCAAGATATGTATATCATTTTTAAAAATGTCTCCAAATAGTGTTAAAAGTTAGTCTTTGGTCATTTTTGGTGTTCGCGGGTTTATGAAGTCAATTCGGCGATGACGTCAGACTGGGGAGTGAAGTCTCAGCCTGGCACTAGAACTACGGTGACTGACTGGGAGGAGGAAGAGGAGGAAAGGCCAGCAGCCAAATAATTACGAACCTACCAGACGTGAGAGGGCAAATGAGGAATTGTCACGATTGTGGGGAAGACTCCTTCATTTATCTCCTTTATTTAGCAACGCAGCAGTACATACAATGACTTCACTTTTTATTGTCAGTGAATAGCACCGTGAACGTCAACATTTTCTTTCGATCTAGTGACAGTGATCATGTCGTTAGTTCAGATAAGTACTGGTACACTTATCTAGATATAGTAATAGAAGGCATCCCCGAGTGTTATTTCTAAGTGTTTACCTCTTCCTCCGGTGAAAACATGTCGCTGTTTGGCCGGTGCTTGAGTGTGTGGTGGCGAAGCTGCGGTGGAGAGTGGGTGCTGTAGGCGAGCCTGCCTCCGGTTGGGAAGCGAGCCTCCGGTCGGGGAGCGAGGCTCCGGTCGGGGAGCGAGCCTCCGGTCGGGGAGCGAGGCTCCGGTCGGGGAGCGAGGCTCCGGTCGGGGAGCGAGCCTCCGGTTGGGGAGCGAGCCCCGCGATCAGCTGATCTGAAGATGCCTAAATCCGTTTGTGACATTTCAGACAGGATCATGGTCCTCCCCAACCAGCACGCACCAGTATTGTAATTGTTTATATTTCAAACATCACTGCAAGTTGATTGTGGGCGACAACGCGGTCGTGTTAGCTTACCGAAACTATACTGCCAAAGTTGCTGGCTGGCTACGCGACGTTAGCTATATCCGCTAGCATCCGCTAGCATCCGTACTGACTATAGTCAGTTAGCTTTGTGTGTAACGTAACAACCCCCCCCCCCATCTCGTAGGAGCGAAGCTTACTATTTCATTCAATACAATTATGGTACAAAAGGTGCACTAATGCCACATGTATGATGTTGACAACATGGACGCATATATAGGCAACACCAAAGGCAGTCGTAATATGTACCTAGCAGGCTAGGCTAACGCTGTTGTGCTAACGTCCGGCGGCGTAGCTAGCTAGCGGACCAAACTAGTGAAAAGCCAAACAACATCCCCGTCTAAGCTGTGTTTCACTTTCACTCCAATATTATTATAAATATAATAAGGTCACATGGACTCGACTGAGACCATAGACTGTTAATATTAAAAGACCAGAAGCCACATTAGGCCAGACCAGTGGTAAATACAACGCAGGCTGCTCTGTTATCTCCCCAGTGTGACGTCATGCAATGCATTGTGGGGGGAAAATGAAACACTGTAAAATTGTGCCTATTTTTTGATATATATTCAATTTTGCGATATCCAACACCATCAAAAACAATGGATAACAGTTCAAATATTTACTACCAACAAGCAAATTGCACAAATTTGTTGCAAAATTTTCCTGCAACATGGACTTTAATTGCAGAACGCGTTAACACTCGCTTGCTTATGCCTTTAACAATTCAAAATGTTTGAGAAATTGTCTGGGAAATAATTGCGATTAACAATATAAGTTATACGTGACCCAGATACGAAAGTACACAACCTACGAAGTAAACCACGCCTCTTTATTATCATAAAACACTGTATTTGTTGCTTAAATGAACCACAAAAATTGCAAATAGAACTTCAATTCCCATCAAAAAACAAGAATTAATCATAAACAAAAAAGAGAGCGTATTTACTTTTTCTGGCTTTAGACAGCTACAACCCAGGATGTTTGGAGTTGCTATGGCAACAACTGACAGTCCGACCAACAAATCACTTGCATAATTACAATTTGGCACATCAAAACAAAATCAACAATTACCATCAACAATCATAGCCCTTAGGACCTTGGAAAAAGTTAGCAGTACCGATTAACTCCCCGTGGAACCACGTTAGCATAATGTTAGCATAATGTAAAGGAATAGCGGCCATCTCCGCTACAGCGTTGTCATTTACGCCAACGTTACTAATTAAACAAAGCATCATAGACGGACTAACTACATTATTTAAACCCAAGTAAAGATGCCTGGGTGGATTTTTAACATTCGAAAGCCGACTGGAGTCCTCTGGTAGGAAGTCATAGGCTAGCTAGCGTTACTGTTAGGTGATGCTACGGCGGTATTGCAAACGCCTTTGATGGATACAAACAATAGCGTGACCAATCTCATTGAAAAAAAAATGCTCTAATGCTTAAATTGCGGCTTTACAAAACAACAGCCACAGTTAGACAATTCTTTAATTTTTTACAGGCCTACACCTTCATGTGTTCATGTGTGCAGCTTCACCAAATCAACACAAATAAAGATCATGCTTTGGATTGATGGGAGTGCAATGGGCTCACATTGTTGAAGACATTGTTTAACATGACTTGCAGAGAGTGAGATGAGGAGATTGCTACCATGATGCTACAGCTAGCAGCATGTTTAGGATAAAGACTGGAAACAGCGAGCCAGGCAACATAATTGGACTACCAGCACCTTTGAAGCTTACCAATTAATACATTAAATCGCATTTGTTTAACCTTTATAAAAACTGTATCAACGAGCCAGTTAAGCTGCGTTCCTGTTCCCACTCTCTATTCTGAGCTAAGCTAACTGGCTCCTGGCCCCAACTTCAAAGTGAGCTCACAGATTTAAGAGCAGTACCGATCTTTTTATCTTACTCTCAGCAAGAAGGCAAATAGGCGTATATCCCTAAAATGTCAAAATATTCCTTTAACAGGTTGAGCTGTTTTGACATTTTATGTGAAGGCAACAAGTTTGACATTTTGGGACACACTTATTTGCTTTCTGGCTACGGAGCTAGATGAGAAGATGGATCCCACTCTCATGTCTGTCCCTTAAATGAAGTTTAGCACAAAGAATGGAAACAGGAGGAAATTGCAAGCTTGGCTCCAAAAGTGTAAAAACAGTCTGTTGTCCTGCTTTAACCACTTATTATGCTATGCTAATCTAAGCTAATCGTCCAGTCCACAGACAAAGTGAGTGAAGTCTCACTTTTACTGTCTTTAGAGTTTCTTGCATTTTTCAAATCCATTATTTGTGATCATTTTTCCCATCCCATTTGATCTGAGATTGTATTTTCCCATTGAGCCCCCTCTATGCTACCTCGAGTAGCCATCCATTAGCCCTCTCCCTCCGTTTTGTGCATTAGTTCCCCTCTCTTCTCCCAGTGAAGGGCACAGAGGACTGCCGGTCTGGTCCTCATTAAAACAATATGTGCGATACCTTTTAGAGTTGTCAGAGTGAGGGGGTAAATCTGGCCACATTGCCCCCTCTGGCAGGGGCCCCGTCACATCAATGACCAGTGCTTCTTTCTGATTTGCTGTCGCCGATAGTTACAGACTGATTCTAATCTCTGGCCGAGGCCTCTGCACTGAGATAATTAAAAACATCACTTGTACAACTCATAGCAAAAGTTTTTTTTTTTTTTTTTCTAGCATGCTAATACTTTTGTGCCGTGGTTTGACAGGTAAGACAGCTTTGACACATGTATACCCAGCTTGGAATGTGACATGGGGATGTTTGTGAGGAAAAAATGCAGAGAAAAAAAAGTGACAGTTTTTTTTTCACACAAATCTTTGGAGACAATTACCGTGTTTACCAAGAAATTGTCAAAATAACGTACCTGACATTCTGGGGCTTTAGTCCGTTGATGCACTCTTTAACAGTTGGGAAATCGTATTAGTGTTTGCGCTAAGCCTCACTGATTATGAAATCACAGAGGATTATAGAAAAGTGTTCATTAGAATGTCAGTAAATGTTAATTGCATCCAGTGGGAAGAGATAGTATATTGGATGGAGACAATACTATAAATGCAGTCCATAAAACAATGACATACACCCTCTGACAGAGCTCATAACCAACACGGTATATCAATTTATTGATCCATTGATAGCCCAATCCACATGCCACTTCAATTTACTAGATTGTACATCATGCTCTCACACCAAAAGGTATAAGGCAGGTGCATACACACACACACACACACACACACACACACACACACACACACACACACACACACACTTTATGTCTCTCTCTCGCATACAGGCAGACAGGATTGACTAGCATATTTCACCAGGAGAGGTGGAAAATGCTCTATAACAGAAATGTCAAGGTGTTTTAAGGAAGAAATATGCTGTGGCACACAACACCTATTGATGAAATCTGACCTTGAGTTCTTTTTCCATTTTTTCCAATGAGAATAATGAATTGTGCTGGGTCAGGAGAAAAAAAAAAAGAGTAAAAGGGGAAAAAAGCAAATTGAGGAAGCATGAGGAACAATTTTTATAGTTATTACAATCAGCATGACAGCAGCGAGGAATAGAAAAATGAGTTTTAAATGGGACACTGTATGCATGAGTCACTGGATAACACTGAGAGGCATCTAACAACTAACACAGATCATTCTCTGTTTATAATAACTCTTACTAATTACTTCTCAGGATCGATAAAAACCTGCAAATTGAATGGAACTACTCTTTTAGCACAATTTATAGGGAGAAAAAAATGTGTGTGTGTGTGTGTGTGTGTGTGTGTGTGTATGTGTGTGTGTGTGTGTGTGCGTGTGTGTGTGTGTAGTGGAGGCAGTGGTGGGAGGAGTTCAACTGAGTTGAGAAATGAGAATGTGTTTGATAATTTGGCCAACGCACACAGTAATTGACCTAGCAGGGGAAGTTTCAGAGAGTGAAATGAAGGTTTTAAGGAAATGAAAATAGACAACAATTGGAGTTAATTACGTACTGATCCCCTCTAGGACATTTTACCTTCAGAAATGTATTGTGAGCAGTTCTTTACAGCAGCTCAAAGCATCAGATATATTCTTACATCTATGTCTGTTTCTCTATCGACTGCATTCAAACATGACCGACCCACAGAGGATTGAGTTATGATGAATATGCAAAATTTGGCTGGATAGAACATAGACACAAGACACGTAATGTACTCTGGTGGGAAAATTAAGTATTCTGTTAAGTCTGTCTTCAGAGCCAAATCTGCTGCATCATCATATTCATTATCTAGATGCGGCATTCATGAGTCACTTCCTCCTCTCTTGTGAAGGGTTTCTACACTATATGCAAAATGACATATGAATGTTGTAATGTTGTACAAATTATGTTTATGCACTTTTTGCAGCACCAAAACATTTTGTAAAAATAAAACAATGCGGAGATAATGAAGAAAGATTGTTAATTAATGTATGTCAACAATGAACACATTTACTAGCAAATTTTATCATTGTTTTCCCTACGAGATCATAGCCTGGGAACTAGGCCTGCACAATTTATCGTTATAAAATTGCGATCTCGATTCAGCCTATTAAATAGTATTTAAATAAAATATATTTTTATGACTTTGATTGTCACATTAATTTTACGAGCCGACTGCATCACACACGCTACTCCTTTCTTCTGTGAGATTGAAACGTAGACTGTATAAAACCTATTTTATACATAAAAGTGCTCTTGAGCGCTGCAATGGTACGTGGGTGACTTGTATCAAAGTGCTCACTGCTCATATAATGCTTTTTGGCTTTTCCCTTTCCTTTATTGTGTCATATATCTTTTTTGTGCATGTTATAGGTTCACAAAGTGAAAAAGCCCAAAGTCCCCGCCAAGGACTTACCATCTCCAAACCACTGTTCATAAACTGTTCAGAAACCACTGTTCAAAAACTGCCCCAAACAACTCTAGTGTAGTCCAGCCTTTACTTCACAGACAAACGTGGTTCACTTGGTAAAACATTATAATGCTCGCCTAGCTGCTAGCGTAGCACTCCCTCATACTCTGCTTCTGACTGGCTAGTAGTCCTTACCTAGGTACTGTCAGGACACACCCTCATACTCTGCTTCTGACTGGCTAGTAGTCCTCACCTAGGTACTGTCAGGACACACCCTCATACTCTGCTTCTGACTGGCTAGTAGTCCTTACCTAGTTACTGTCAGGGCCCTCATACTCTGCTTCTGACTGGCTAGTAGTCCTTACCTAGGTACTGTCAGGACACACCCTCATACTCTGCTTCTGACTGGCTAGTAGTCCTTACCTAGGTACTGTCAGGACACACCCTCATACTCTGCTTCTGACTGGCTAGTAGTCCTTACCTAGGTACTGTCAGGGCCCTCATACTCTGCTTCTGACTGGCTAGTAGTCCTTACCTAGGTACTGTCAGGACCCTCATACTCTGCTTCTGACTGGCTAGTAGTCCTTACCTAGGCACTGGCATGGCCCTCATACTCTGCTTCTGACTGGCTAGTAGTCCTTACCTAGGTACTGTCAGGGCCCTCATACTCTGCTTCTGACTGGCTAGTAGTCCTTACCTAGGTACTGTCAGGACCCCTCATACTCTGCTTCTGACTGGCTAGTAGTCCTTACCTAGGTACTGTCAGGGCACGCCCTCATACTCTGCTTCTGACTGGCTAGTAGTCCTTACCTAGGTACTGTCAGGGCACACCCTTATACTCTGCTTCTGACTGGCTAGTAGTCCTTACCTAGGTACTGTCAGGACCCTCATACTCTGCTTCTGACTGGCTAGTAGTCCTTACCTAGGTACTGTCAGGGCACGCCCTCATACTCTGCTTCTGACTGGCTAGTAGTCCTTACCTAGGTACTGTCAGGACACACCCTCATACTCTGCTTCTGACTGGCTAGTAGTCCTTACCTAGGTACTGTCAGGGCCCTCATACTCTGCTTCTGACTGGCTAGTAGTACTTACCTAGGTACTGTCAGGGCACGCCCTCATACTCTGCTTCTGACTGGCTAGTAGTCCTTACCTAGGTACTGTCAGGACACGCCCTCATACTCTGCTTCTGACTGGCTAGTAGTCCTTACCTAGGTACTGTCAGGGCCCTCATACTCTGCTTCTGACTGGCTAGTAGTCCTTACCTAGGTACTGTGCGACTCCCAACAAAGATGGAACAGAAGTGAGATGTAACTCTGAAGCTAAAACAGAGAGCTTTTTTTTGAAAATTAAATCACATAAACCGATTCTGATACAACCTCTAAATACAATTATGAACCTGAAAATGAGCAGAATATGAGCTTACTTTAAAGTTGAACTAAAAGCATCATTTTCCAATGGTACAGCTTAACCACATGTGGGAATCCATTCTCTGGTCTCATAATATATTTTGACCTTGCTACACTAGGAAAACGTTACCAGGAAACAATCCAGGCAGCAGTTTAAGCATACCTGGGAAAACAAACTAGTAGTATAAAATGTTATCACTAGGAGACATAATTGGCTTTATTCACAACTGAGCTGTGTAGAACAATATGTAGAAATAAAATTGTGTACAATGGGCAGATTTCCAGAATATGTTTTACAGAAATCCAGTTATCAAATACCAGATTCATCACTGTTGTTTAAATCACAGTTATAAAAAGAATCCTGTATATCAAACATTGCCATTAATCAGTCCTCTTGCTCACTGATTTGCAACATTGCCTACAACAGCCGGATACATTAAAAGGGATGGTTAGCTTGATGAAAAACAACACGTCACATAGCACACATCTTTCCTAAATGTGATCAGTGTAAATGTCTCTACACTAAGCTTTTTATTCAAATTTTATATTTTTTGAATTTTTAAATGAGTTTGATAATCTGTAAGGAAAAGAAAGACTGGTGATTGTCATGGCAAAGCTGAGGTTGAATCAAATGAGAGAGGAAGGGAGGTGGGTATTTTGTCTCCTGTATGTGGAATGTAAACACGCCTAGCAGGAGTTATTTCATTTCTGTAGGTTGCTTAATAAAGTACTTTACTCCATGCATCGCCTTATAAGACAGGACGACAGGTAGCCTAGTAGAGGTGACACAGGAAAGTATGGAAAGAGAGGTTAATGGACAGGAAAAGGAGGAGGAGAGGCAAAAAGTCTTGAACCAGTCTTGAACCACCATAAAAAAAACATTATTATCACTTTTTCCGACATTATTATCACTTTTTCAATGTTTGTTGGTGCTTTTTTTTATGTTTTTTGCAATTTTTTTTGCTATTTTTATTGTTGACGTTTTCAGCGCTTATTTCGACGGCCCTTTTTTGTGCCAAAAAAGCAACATGAGGGTTAACTTTTAATCACTTTGATGCTCATTTAATTTTACGAGCCGACTGCATCTCAAACATTACTCCTTTCTTATGTGAGATTAAAAACATAGACTGTACAAAATAGGTTTTAATGCTCTTTCTTCTCTTCAATGATACTTACTCTTAACCCTTGTATGGTATTCGGGTCAAATTGACCCATTTCAGTGTAAAGTATTCAGTATTTTTTCTACCTGAAATCAACGGCCTTACCTTATTTTCTGTGATAAACATGTATTCCTGACTCAATTCAGAACATTATTCTGGATATGACCACTTATGGTTTTTCCAAGATAAGAATGATCACACAATGGATTTTTTTAACATGAATTATAACCTTATGATAAAAAAAACCCACTTCCATTTTTAATTGTGTGCTAGTAGAGACTGATTGCATTCCCTAAACACATATCTCAATTGTTTGAAATTGAGATAAAGACAATATTTGTTAATAGATTATGAAGTAAAATTTTATTTCAGAATTGTCTTTAAAACCCCAAATAAGTCACGGGTCAATTTGTCCCGAGGGACACGAGAGGGTCCCGAAAGTGTAGACAACACAAGGGTTAAAAAACATTGGTACTGTAATTTAGTGTTGTTTTGTCATGTTCATGTGTGTAATATACATTACACTTTGTGAGGAAAAAGACCGGGGCAGAGATTTGTGATATCAATTCTAAGCTCAAAAAATCTTGATTCATATTTTTCCCTGAATCGTACAGGCCTAGTGGACATGATATATATCTTCAAACAGGATACAGACATTTAGCATTGACAGTGTACAGTAGGGCTGCCACTCGCGCTACTCTTCAGGGTAAAATCCAAAATCCAATACGTTAAGTCATCCTGTTCCTCTGTGAAAATATCAGCGACGGGGTTACAGGCAGTTCTTTTTACACATCCATGGTACAGCCATCTTAGGGTTGTTCTGAGTGAGACGGAGGTACCGTAGCTGCCCAGAGGAGGAAAGGCTTTGCCCACACAGGAACACCGATAACGGTATCTTCTGCCTTCTGCAATATAGTCCCCTGGCTTTTGTTTGATAAAAAAAATCTAGCATTGTTTAAGCTATTTCATTGAGTTGCCCCTTAGCAAAATGCTCTCAATGAATTTAAGTTGGGCTTGTTATTGTGAAGGTTAGAGATGGAAGAAGTGAATACGCTGCTTCTGTCACTATGGGGAGTTAATAGGTGGGTAGAGTAGCCCAAACATGTACTCAAGTAAAAGTACTGTTACTTCAGAATAATATGACTTAAGTAAAAGTAAAAAGTAGTCATCCAAATATATATGTTAAGAGTAAAAAAGTGCTTGATGAAAAAACTACTCAAGTAGTGAGTAACTGTTGAGTAACGTCTGATTTATTTCTTAACACAAGCATCAATCAGACAGACAAAAATACAAAATAATCATCTTTAGGCAAATTATAGTTCATCCAATCAATACAATAAATTAAAATTAATTTATAATAATAATTACAAAATAGCTTACACTTCAAATTTGGATGGATACTGTATATATACTGTATCTATATAGGACATGTTCAAAACATATGTAACCTAAAAGACAAGCATTCGCCTATCCAAACAAAAATTACCGCTACATGTTTTTATTTTTTCGAATGCTGATTTGTCCGTTAATTTTGGGAGACACAGAAGACGCCGCATAATGTAGCTGCTGTTTCGCACTTTTACAAAAAGCTAACCATGCTTTTAATATCTGGCCGGGGGTGTTCGGTTGAGTCTGACATTTTTTGTTATGCTACAACTGTAAAGCTAACCTGTCCCGCCGCTGAGATCGAGTATGGTCAGGTGACGAGAATGCACGACAATTGACTGGTGAAACACAGTCACGTGGTAGAGTCTTCAGCGGAAGACTACCTCCCTCTGTCAAAATAAAACATTAAAAGAAGGCGTACGCGGGGGGGATAAAAACATTGACGCGTAGAATACCAAAGAGGTAAAAAGAATGTAACGAGCTCATTGTAGCCTGATGTAGCGGAGTAAGAGTACAGTTTCTTCTTCACTAATCTACTCAAGTAAAAGTATAGTGATTTAAAACTACTCCTAGAAGTACAATTCTTTCCAAAATGTAACTCGTAACTAGTGGTTCAGATTCCGGAGCCTCCGTGTTAATGGGTTGCAGTAGCTCAGAGGGCAAACTTGGCTTGTTAACCTTATAACATGAACGCCGGTCAACCTAAACATCCCATCAAACTCCGTTCAAAATCTTGGTAACGGCCAAATCCAATTTGACTGACTGAGAATTCTGAGTCCGGTCCATCTCTCGTTTACAATATGTGTGTAAGGAGCTTAAGTGTGATGAAGCAATGGAAAAAAAAATCCACACAATTCCTAATTCTATTTTAATTGCATAATAGTTTCACTTACTGTATGTCATTAACGCTGACTTCTCATCTACTATCTTATATTGTTGGCATCTATCTCTCTGTTTCTTACCATTCCTCTGGTTTGGAATCCCATCCAGTACCTCTCTCCCAGAAACTCCATGACATGCCTTACTGATTGCCCATTCTCCGTTCTTCCTGCTGCTCCTTCCCCAGGACCAACTCGCTCCACCCTAACCTACATACAGTACCTACCTGTTGGCCCGCAGTTTACCCTTTGCCTCTCTTCTGTTTGCCATCCAACCTCTCTCCTTTCTTTCCCTCAAATCTTCTTCCCCCACAGGAATGGGGCCCTACCTCATGAAAGAGTCATCAGCGGTGCACAGCTCTTAATAACAGCTAATCTGTTTAAGCAGCCGCTAAAAAGGTCATGGCACGGCTAGTGAGGGACAGGAGGGAGGGAGAAGGAATGGTGTGGAATAGAGGATTTAGAAGAAAGAATAAGAGGCCACGACAATAGACAGAAAGGGGAGGTGGGGGGGCGTCTGCAGTGAATTTGCTTATATGGGACATACAGTATTTTCTCTTACAAAGTTAGACACACAAATGAAGCATCAAACTGGTAAACTTTGTATTGGTGCAAAAGGATAACAGTATGTGTTTATAATGCTACTCCCTAGTACTTGATCTCAACTGAAGTCTCCTGAATCCAGTTTTCGTTCAATGAGAGAGTGATTTGTGAACACTCTCAGCTATCAGATCCTATTATGGCCCTTGCAAATTCTCTCATAATGACTGTAAGGAGGCATCAAATGGTAAAATCAATCATAGATCTATACACTTATTGAGAAGCCATCAGAGGCAGAGAGGGAAGTGAGGGGGTAGGATCAATATGACATAGAAACAGTGAAAGACGCATTCTATTGGAAGATGGTAGAGGGCTGCTGGCTAGCTCAGTTGAATGGCCGGAGCTAGAGATTAACAGTAGTGGAGCTAATGATGAGATGGACCTCTACTGTTGCAACACAGGCTCAATCAATACTCTCCAAAATGAAAGGGCTGTGTGTGGGTGTGCGTACGATGATTGCTTGCTTCCATAGACCGTGATGTAATGCAATGTACCAGTGGCACTGTTGTACAGGTACACAACGTTTCTCTTAGGGATGCCAATGATTAATCAAGTATCAGTTAATTGTGGTTACCTAATAGATTACCAACTACACAGGAGACCTGTGATGTGCAATCCACACTGTGAGAATAAGAATAGGCATCACTGTGCTGAAATGCAATAACAACCTCAAACTAAGACACATATTAAAAATACATAAACATATCTTTCAGTTCAGACATCATGGTTTGGTATGAGTTCAGGACAAAGGAGGGAAAAGCAAAACAAAAATGCAGAAGGCAATTTCTTTTTACTGTGCATGTGTCAGGCTGTCAGTCTAACTCCTAGCAAGCTGCAATCGCCTGAAGTGTGTAAAGTCAGATGCAAACAGTAAACAGTAAGTACCCCACATCATATCCAGACTCCACTTATGAGACAACGTATAAGACAATCAGCTATAAAACTGATAATACAGCATCTCTGTTCTCTGCAAAAACTAACTAAATTACTTGATTCATGCAACGTTATCACGACGTCTCCCGGCCATTTTTCACCGCAGAAAGCTGCTCCCTGCCTGGCTACAGCTAATATAGTTAGCCTGAAGAAACAAGGCGTCCGTCCCAACTAACGTTACGGTTCGGAGCTGCAAAGCTGGCTACAGTCTGTGTCCAATATAACGTAATTTACACTGATGTAAATGTTCTTGGACACAGTTTGTTCCTTGTTCTCTGGGTGATAGCATTGGATACACGATCAGTCATCAAACAAATTCATTTATTATTTCTTTCGTACCATCTTTTAAATTGCAAATAAAATAGATTAATTCAATACACCACATTTGTCTTGGCCCTGAACTCGTGAAAGGACACAGAACTGACTTCTATTTTCCTTATGATAGAAATTACAAGTTACCCTTGAAAATTAGTCTGCCCACATCACAGAATATACCCCAGTGAACCTCTGAGACACAGGCATTCACACCCACCCATTCAATCGCACAAAACACACACACACACACACACACACACACACACATGGTCCACTCACACTACCTTTTTAAAATTCTTCAGAGCAGGTGGACTTCCCACTTCCCAACACAAAACTAAAAGACAAAAAGCCACTTCAGAACTCAACGACTCCTAGCCCCCTATGGGACTTAGCGGATTAGTTAGGAGTGAGGGAGCGAGGAGAGAGAGAAAGACTCAGAAGTGAAAGACATAAAGGAGAAAAGTAAGAGAGAGAGAGAGAGAGAGAGATTGGCTCCACCATTCTATTCCCATTGTGTGCCATTGGCCGTGCCGTCTGAATAGCTATGCTAATAGGCAACTGAAAGTGCACAGAGATAACACAAAACCCACTTGACTTCCTGACACCTACTTAACTGAGGCCACAGCGTTTTCCACGGCTAGTTGTTATTCATGGCGCCTGAATGTAGCCTGTCTGTCAGCCTTAGTGTGGACGGAGTCGTCTTCGGAGTGAAATCGGCGGGCACAGAGCAGGTTTGCTTCTTTGTGGGTTACTGTTACAATTGGCAGCTTAAGTATTAATTATCATTTAAATGCTTGTAGAAATGGAGAGGGTATTTTGAAAGTGGGTGTGCAGATTGAGGTCTTTAGCTTGATCTTTGGCAAGAGGTCAGGAACTGGTGAGATTTAAACCCCCAGCAGCTGCAGGGTCCCAACAAATAGATGAATTTAACATTAAATGTCCATAGTACCACTATGTCTCACCATCGCTACCCACATGGAGAGCAGCAGTCGATGGTCAAGGACATCTCTTGGAATATCATTTACTGTGACCTGCTAGCTTCCCAAAAACACCTAAAAGAAAAGGGACAAAAGCTAACACTCCAACACAAGGCCATGAATGGAAAATTAAAATGAGCCTTCATAAAAGCTAAAGATATGTAAGTATAGAAAAACCCACTCTAGATACACAAACACATGCAGACAAACACATCCAAAGGCCCTGCGGGGTGTTACCATGGTGAAAAATATTTTCAATGACATAGGAAATCTACTTTAGAAGCTATTCATGGTGAGTAATCTGTCATTTATTTTTATTTATGTATTTTATTAGTTTACAACAAAAAAATTGTTCGCATTACAGGATTTAGACTTTACAAATTTAAATCAAATTAAATTAAAATACTTTTTAAGCACTATTTTTTTTTTTCATATCCAAGGACCTGAGCAGTTATGTCATATTTGTGCCACATTTCTGAACAAGCAGTGGGAGACTTGGGGCACAGAAACATCATTTGCAAGGACATGAACTATATTTTAAAGAGAAATGATGTGCAAGCAAACCAAAATCTGTTCTGTGCTCAAATTCATTTGCTTGTCAAAGCTGGAGCCCCATTTTTGTTAAAGGCAAATATAACCATTCTGAATGAAGTACTGTGGCGCCACAAGCGACTAAAGAAAAAATCTTTGTTTAGTACACATCCTCGCATAAATCACACTATAAATCAATTAAAATTTTTTAGATTTTAATATTAATGAAAATGAGAATAATGATACAAAAAAGAGCATTCCCTATAATCGACGCAACACTACGTCAACGCTGCACTTCAGGCTCAGAGGCTATCAGAGGCAAATTATTAACAGCTGTTCAGGTGGCTTTTTGAAAGTGAGCGGGAGTGTGTGTGTGTGTGAAGGTTGGGAGTTTGATCCCTGGCCCTGCAGTCCCACGTCTAAGTGTCCTTGGGCAAGACACTGAACCCAGAGTTGCTGCGCCTTCGGAGTGTAAATGTGTGTGAGTGTTTATCTGATGAGCAGGTGGCACCTTGTACGGCAGCCTTGGCCACAGTGTATGAATGTGTGTGAATGGTGAATGGTTCCTGTACTATGTTAAAGGTCCTTTGAGTAGTTGATAAGACTAGAAAAATGCTATATAAATACAGTCACATTTACAGGAAATGATGATGGAGATTTGCGTTGAGTCAAAAGATTTCAGATCCTTTGCAGCTTTAATCAAACAGTGAACAACATTTCATGACACAGTGAATACGTTACTAGCTGGTTGTCTTGCAATGGGATTAACTATACTAAGAAAACTGTAGAACAGGGGTGGGAAGTTCATTTTCCCATGGGGCCACATGAGAAACAGGGACACGGAACAATAGGCTAAACTCAATTCTGTTCAATAATAATTATATGTCATTATAAAAAGCAGTACATTTTAAGGTCTTTGATGAGCTGTGACTGGTAAGGGCACAGCTGTTATGATCATGACATGAAAAAAGCAGACACAGGACAAAATGCAATTATGTCACTATTTAATCAACATCCACCAATGCAATTGTGACGAAAATGTGAATTCTTTTCACCATTTTTCAAAAAAACGCATTCTTTACAAAGTGCTATAACTATTTTGTTTGTAGTCTAAATGCAGAATTAGAATGATGTCACTAGTTTGCATTTCATTTTTTCAATTTGCAGATATGCCCTTGCCTTGCAGTTTGGTGTTTAGTTCATTCATTGGTGCAGTCACATGAACAGCAAAGGCAAGATCAGCCATCCAGTTTACATCTGAGAGCTCTGGGATGTCTTTGCCTTTCATATCACCAAACTCTGGAATCTCTGCTCTCAGGTGGAACTGGACGGACGTCACAGCTTTCATCCAGAGACAAGGAGAACAGTTCAAAAATATCTGCTTTGAATGACAGAAAGCTGCTCAGATGAGATCTTAATGAGTGTGAGTTATATTACATGTTTAGGATCCCCAAAATACTTC
Organism: Etheostoma nigrum; assembly: GCA_029931835.1. Taxonomy (NCBI): domain Eukaryota; kingdom Metazoa; phylum Chordata; class Actinopteri; order Perciformes; family Percidae; genus Etheostoma; species Etheostoma nigrum. The sequence goes on from CM057238.1 coordinate 5,621,674, forward strand.
AAAAAAATGATCTGATGAGAATGAACAAACAAAGTGAATGAGACAGGAGTTAGGAGGAAAAGGTTTTGAGATTTATAATAACACATAACTTTCTGCATGGATCATAGTATTATGTGTATTTTATCTGCTGAACTGTTACCATTTTGCAAAAAAAATTTAAATCACATCATGGCTACACTTTTACTGTCATACTGTAGCAATTTTTTGTATTTTAGCAGAATACTAAGCAGCAGTAAGGCAGAAATGAAAAGATTTGAATCTGTTAATTTATCGCAAGTCATTTTTTTCATCACAATTCACGTTCAGCCTTAATAAATACAGATGCAGCATAGTCCAACAATATTTTCATCTGTATCTGTAATTTGGTAATTATGTAAATAGTTATTTTATTTGTAAATGATCTGATAATGTTATCAAATCTTTTTTTTCACCTTCGTTTGACTAGTTTATTACTGAACCCAGCTCACCACCCACCACCACAAGTAAATTCTCCACCCTCCATCACAGAAGGCTTGTATCATGCGCTTTAACACCAAATAAGCTATCTACAGTATCACATAGTGAAAACATAACCATGTCAATTGTTTTCTTAATGAAAATTAAGAAAACAGCCATTGCACAGCTTCAGATAAAAGCACGAGGAGAGGTTAAGCCACACTCGAGACAAACTCAGTGCTTCATGTTAGACATAGTGAGTCAGGAACCTTATATTTGGGCCAATATGACAATAACCTTCAGAGCAAACATGTGCATACACCATAATTCCTCAAATAAATACCGGGGTCTTTACCTGAACTGCACAAGGTGAGTAGCATAATCCAGAAAAAAAGAATGAATATCTTGTTGAATCTGTTAAATTAAATTGGTAGAAATGTACTTTACGGTTAACATGAATACACATTGTATGAAAAGAATTTAGGAGATTAACAACGCTTATCCCCCCCCCCCCCCCTTTATTTTTCGGTGTTAATCACACCCCCGGCCACTATCACAGAACTGGCGTTTGACAACCGTTTTTTATTTGAGAAATTACAATTAAACAATTAAAATAATGTCAACAGGCTAGCATTGTTCAGTCCCCCGTTCAGTCCCCCATTCAGTCCATCCCCGCTCCTTTTAACTAGTTTTCGGTGACGGGCTCATTAAGGTGAGGAAGAAAATAGAGGGAGAGAAAGCGCAAGGGAGCGTGAGACTACGACGCACCAGAATGGTTTAAAAGCTGAACAATAATCCTGAGTTGTTCAAACTTTGGTCAAAATACAACAGCCTTAATATGGTTCATTTGAATTTCAAGGACTTTATAAGTACTTTTTTCTTTCCAGCTCGGGCATTGTGTGCCTAATCCAAATTTAAATGAACTTTTCACAGCCTCAAACGTCCTTTGAATTCTGTCTGTTTTTAAAACATCCAACTCTTTCCAGAATGCGGGACGTTATTTTTAATGAGGAAGAGTTCTGATATGTAGCGGAAGAGGTAATCCTCATGTGTACATGGTGTATAGACAGCAAAGAGAGTGACATGGCGTGGACAGTTGAGTTTATTAAAGGCGATGTGATGGTTCCTGATTAAAGTGTAGTAAGTTTTGTCCCATATCTTTCAGGCTATGACAGCTTAAGATGGCAGCTCACTGCCATGGAGTGGAAGATCACACCAATCACAGGGAGCAGTAATGAGAGGAGCCCCCTTCTTGGCACCGATTGAAGCTGGTGAAAATATATTTCTTTTCAGCCTTGCAAGTCATACACTACACTTGTGTTTGATCAACATTCAAACAGCTTCTTCCTTCTATACACATTAGGCTGGAATCAATGATTGGTGTCACACAGCTTTTTAGAACAGCAGAAAGAAGAAAAATCGCAAGCGTTTAAATTCCATGTGGCCAACTTTCGAGATCTTTCATTTGGCAATGAGGCACTAAAATGTTATTCCAATTTTGTTTTTCAGTGACAGTATTCCATTGCTTCTGCATCTTGTTCAAAAGCCCCCCTGTAAATGAAAGAAATTGCATCAGCCAAATCTCTCCAGTGAAGTAGCATCGCTTAAATGCTATTGCTCTTCACATCCCAAATTGGGTTGTCATTTTGCCCTCAATCACAGCATTGCTTTGATGCCAGCCCTTTTGTTCAGAGGTCAAATAAAGACAACAAAATAAGATTGCCATTCTTAGTCTTTTTGCATTTTAGATTCCTTCTTTAAGTCTGGATTTGGGGAAAAAAGTCATTACTTTATTCTATGTGTAAATTGCGCAGACAGACAGGCTGAAATCTGTGTCTAGGAGAACAAAACTAGCTCGCCGTCATTTTATAATGGAGGCAATTTGCATCTGCTTTCACTAAGGCAGCTGTGGTGAGCCCCTGTGAATCAAAGGTTGATTAATGCGTCCAAACACAAATTATTAACAGCTGTTCAGGTGGCTTTTTGAAAGTGAGCGGGAGTGTGTGTGTGTGTGTGTGTGTGTGTGTGTGTGTGTGTGTGTGTGTGTGTGTGTGAAGGTTGGGAGTTCGATCCCTGGCCCTGCAGTCCCACGTCTAAGTGTCCTTGGGCAAGACACTGAACCCAGAGTTGCTGCGCCTTCGGAGTGTGAATGTGTGTGAGTGTTTATCTGATGAGAAGGTGGCACCTTGTACGGCAGCCTGGGCCACAGTGTGTGAATGTGTGTGAATGGTGAATGGTTCCTGTACTATGTTAAAGGTCCTTTGAGTAGTTGATAAGACTAGAAAAGTACTATATAAATACAGTCCATTTACAGGAAAGGATGATGGAAACTTGAGTTGAGTCCAAAGATTTCAGATCATTTGCAGCTTTAATCAAACAGTGAACAACATTTCATGACACAGTGAGCTGCCTCTGTACGCACACAGATCTCTCAGAACATCAGAATAACTGTGTCTTCTTGTCCTGCACCGGCCAGTTGATTTATTTTTGTGAGACAGCGTTACCTTTGAAATGACTCCTTGTTTGTGAGCCACTTCTACTAGTTCTACACTTTCCAATCTATTCCTGCATCCTAGTGTCCGCTTCACGCTGACTCTGCCCTGAAGGGCTCCCTGAGAATAGTTAAATACATTTGAACACTTTCATGCATAAATACCAACCTATCAAACATTAATTAAGCTGCCACTGAACAAAACGGGTATCTGTACATTGTTGACTTTTAGTTATTCAAAGTAAGCAATTTGCTGGAAGCGAGAATCAATAGTGATTCAAAAGGATTTAGATTATTTCTTCTGGAGATTAGGGGTGCACAATTCAGAAATTGTCACAATTTAATGTACAATTTAAGCTCAAGATCATATTCAAAAATTGATTTGATTAAAAAACGATTGTCAATTAGAAAAAAATGATTCACAGTATGTAAATGCAGTTACTTGTTCCATGCCATTACAAAAACGAAATAAATAATGAATCGATTTTTGGAATTTTCTGGATGGATTTTGAATTGGTAGAGTTTGAATCGATTCATGAACGTGAATGGAGTTTTTTGCACAACCCTACTGGAGATGGATTTGGTTAAATGCTATTGAGCCTCAACCCTACTTGAGACACGTTTGAGAGGCATGGTGGTGTTTCAAATGTCTAATGGAAGACGTGAACTTTAGTCCATCCTAAGAGGATCCACAAACATTCTAAATATACATACACAAAGTCAACAGGCCCCAACAGATTCAGATGTAAGCCAAGCTACTTTTCTAATGAGGATCAAATGTTCTCAGGGTGTTTTTTGATGTTGTTTAGCAGACAACATGAAAGCTAATGGGGCCTTTTGATAGGCGGTTTGATTATGGTGTAGTTCACTTGGGATTTCAAAGTAAGAGAAAAATTAGAAAAGTAAAAAAAAAAAACGTTCCCATTGCAAAGAAAACTACATTGTGTTTCTCCCATCTACAGTGAAATTGTATATAACAAACAGCTGAATATAACTTTCTACCCCCCCCACCCTTCATTCCGAGCATGTTTGAACTCCTATGAGTGCATTATAACGCCAAGAAGTACGACTTTGTCCGTGAGTGTCTCTTCCAGTGTAATATTAGTTTTACGTTTTCATAACTATTATTACCAATTCATTGCCAACATTAGCTATCAGGTTCCCAAACAAATGCAAGCTAATGTTAGTAAAATATCAGTGCTATCGTTATTCTGAATATAGTACAAGATTAATAGTGTAAGGCGATGTTTACAGCTTAGGCTAAGGCTGGGCAATATATCAATATTATATCAATATCGTGATATGAGACTAGATATCGTCTTAGATTTTGGATATTGTAATATTGTAATATCGCAATATTGTGAAAGCACCAATATTCAAAACTACAATATCATTGAGGTATCAATATTGAGGTATTTGGTCAAAAATATTGTGATATTTGATTTTCTCCATATCGCCCAGCCCTAGCGTAGGCTACGTATTTTCCTCTGTGAGCAGAGACAGAGATCAGTTGATCCGACAGAGGTGCGAGGGAAAGCTAAAGGAAGAGGAAACTAAAGAGACACTCTCCAAAGATGATGAGGAGGGTGTGGAATCCCTTCAAAAGACAAAGGAGAGAAGCAATCGGCGTCCCTTTCAAAATCATTGCCCTGCTTTCCATCTTGGAAAAGCCACTCCAATATTAACTTTGGTCTTGTTGCTTTGCCTGTCGCGTTGTCCTTTTAGCTCTCATTTTAACGTCCTTGGCGAATCCTTGGCGTGATGCTCCATCATCAACAGGCTTTCAAATCTACACACAGTCGTGAGTAATCTCTCCCTGGCATTCGTCATGGTGCCACTAAGTGTAAAAGCGCAAAAGGCGGAGATATGTCTCTATGGCTAACGTATTTTAAAGATGGAGGCGCAACATGGCTGCTGCCATTCGAGCTCGCTCGCTTTTATGTATTCTGAATGATTCTGAATGGCGTATTCTACGCTTACGAGAATAGTCTGATTAGTGGGTGGAAGTAAATACACATGAATGAGCACATATTCGGGAAAGAACAAAGGGGTTTTGGCTAAGAATCAACTCAAAACATTACACAATGGAGCTAGTACATGCCTTTCAATATGACTGAACAGAGTGTCTCTGTATTTAAAACTGAAATTCAGAATGAGAATATCCTCCACTGAACATAAACTCCCTTAATCTAATTTTCCTCCTCCATGCTACTGTTGTCTGCATAACAGTACCTTATAAGAAAGAACTCAAAGAAGAAACTTGAAAATGAAATTTCATTATAAGAAATAAATGAATCATCAATCAATCATTTTGCTCACGTGCAAGCCATTGACAAATTGGAGTATGTTTTTATTTTTTTTAGAGCTGAGTCTGACAAATGAAATTAATTGTTATGCCTTGATAGTGACAGGGGAGATGCTAAGGCTGTTCAGCTTGACCATCAATCACACAACCTCTGACACAGAGGGTAAATCCATCAAAAAGATGCCTGGGAGTAAACCAGTGTGCTCGCCATGCGGCCTAACTTTTTTTTTTGCCTAATGCAATTTTCATACAGCTGAGAAGTCTGAATATCACTGAGTCTTGTAAAGAAAATGCATATGACGACCCACAGAAAGAGAGAGAGAGAGATGCATGGTGAGAAATGGAGGAAGGGTTGGAGAGTCCAGGGGAGGAGGTAAAGGAGAGGAGAGGAGAAATGGAAACGGAGCCACAGCACAATGGAACAATATAAATCTAAGCAAGTGCATTTGATCATGGGCTTTTGACAGGAACAGGAATAGAAGAATGGGGTGGCGGGAGCGGATGCGAAGGCGAGGAAGTGTAATACCATGATGTGACTAGCTGCAGACATTTTGTGATTTTGTGCACGTCCAGAACGCTGACTCTTTGTCATGCCAAAGTACAGCGGTGGCAAGGGTGTAGCGCTATGATATTTCCAGCTCGCCGTGGTGACACATGTAGTGGCTCCAGGCCATGCAGGTTTAGTTAGAGCCTGATTCATGGTCATGATGTAGTGTCTCATGCAGTGATAGCTTTGAGACATATGAGCTGGTATTTCCAGTGCCAGACATTGGCCCGCCATTTCCTCGGCCGGATTAAAAACCATTCCCAAAGGAGAACTCCGGATTGATTGTCTTCTTGGGTTTAGGAGCAGGTCTAAACCATTGCTGTCACACCAATGCATAACATGCTCGCTGACAAAGAATCCAACTAGGGGAACATAAAAACCGAATAGCTGTCATTAGATTTTGGCAGATTTGTAAGTTCTGGCCTCTGTTGTGCATTAGTAATTGTCAGAGTCAGAACAGAACCAAGTCAGATAGAAGCAACATTTCAAAGAAAGTAAATAGCAGTTGTTTAGTTCAAAGGTAAAGGCAACAGAGCGCAATTCAGTTAAATTCCTCATTATACTTTTTACATTCACAGAAATGTAATTCTTGTAAATAGAGTGGAACAACACTGATTTTACACATGAAGGTCAGTTTAATTGTCACTAAGCTGTGAAATTGTCAAATGTCAATTGTAGCATTAGCAGGAGCTTGTTAATGTTCAGAGTTGTACAGGCAGCTGCGTGTGAGAAACAAAACAGGGAGAGGCAAGGAACGTGCGCCTGCACGCACACAACCTTTGCTTGCCTCGGTAAGCCCATCCTGCTTAGGTGTAGACCTTCCTTTAGCCCTTGGGATGTCCTTCCATGTCTAAACCAACACTTTTTTGTCACACGCCGTTTTTTGTTGCTTACTTTCCACCAGTACCATATCCACACCCCAATAACCAACTCATTACCACTAGCTTTATACTTATTGTTGTAACTGATGGCCACTAAACCTTATTTTTATATAATACAATATTTTAACTAATAAGATCAGAGGATGTCCACGGATAATCACAGACTGTCAGTTTAATCAGGCCAATGCAATCAAATTGAATAAAACACCCAAAAGTCAATGAAAGTACCGAGCTGATCCTAACCCTTGTGTTGTCTTCAAAAAATGTTTCGGTCACTTTTTTTCAACATTATTTTTGCATTTTTTCTGACATTTTTGTCACTATTTCAATGTTGTATGTGTTTTTTTGATATTTTTTAACATTTTCAGCGCTTATTTCAATGGCCAAAAAAAATGAACTAAAAACGGGTCAAATTTGACCCAAGGACAACGTGAGGGTTAAGGAAACATCCTCCCATGTTAGTATTTGGCCAATTATGTAGAAAGACACCCACATTTCTCTTATAAATAAGCTTTGAAAATGGGTCAAATTGGACCCCAAGACCACAAGAGGGTTATTTATTATCTATGTCTGCTTACAAATTGGTCGCCTTAAAAAGAAGAAACCCTTGAAGTAGATGGCAACACGATCAGCAGCAGCTCCGACTGCTGCGCCCATCGGGTTTTCCATCAGCTTAGTTCGCTCACAACCCACTAAATGCTCAAGCTCAAAGTTGAGGAAGACACTATCCCAGGGCCCGTGGGGCGTTTGGTCGCAACACATCAACATTTGATTGGCTGATGATATGGGCACTACACCTGCACGATTCGGGGAAACACGATTCGGGGAAACATTTTTATCATGCTTTCTTTTGCTTAGAATTGAAATTACGATTCTCTGCCACAATGTTTTTGACAAAAAACTGAAATATTCAGCTTTCATCTTTTGACCCAATCATCAATTTTTCCTCCAAGGGTCTTGTGACGTTATTTCTAATGCGAGGCTATAATTTAATCCGACTGTCACACACTGCAACAAGCGGCTTTAGCTCATTTGCAAACCTACCCAGTTTTTGAAAGTCTGAACATGTATCTACAAGTTTATTCCTTGGATCAGGGAGGCCCCAAAATCTTGGTTGCAGCTGTCGCCATGGTCCCGCTACACGTCCTGCAATGCCCCGCTACATCCGGCTATGACCTGCGGTGCCCAGCTACGTCCTACTACGTCCTACTACTTCCTGCTGTGCCTTGTAACGCTGCACAGTGCCCTGCTATGCCATGAACTACTACAAAGAACTACTACATAACTAACTATTTTTTGTGACTGTTATTGCCACTCTTCATTCTAACCCCAACCGGTCGTCAGACACCGCCTACCAAGAGCCTGGGTCTGTCCGAGGTTTCTTCCCAAAGGGGAGTTTTTCCTCGCCACTGTCGCACTGTTGCTTGCTCTGGAGGAAACTACTAGAACTGTTGGGTCCTTGTAAATTCTATAAATCTGTAAAGTGTCTCGAGATAATGCTTGTTATGAATTGATACTATAAATAAAATTGAATTGAATTGAATTGAATTTATTTGCCCTAACCTAATGATATTTTCAAGAATATTTTTGAAAAATGGGTTCCCTGTTATTTGAATGAGCCTTATTATTAGTTATTTTTTTAAGGATTTATCTTGCAGGGACTGAAGGGACATGTTTGTTGGCTAATACAACATCACATGCCCCATGCAAAGCCACATTCAAATGTTATCCCCTCTTATCCTCCCTACGAATCATCTCTGACTTCCTTTTGATACTTTGTGTTTTGCAACCGTTATAGATGTTTAGGAAATCCTGTCTGCTGTTAATTGCCTTTTTTATGTATTCTAACAATGTTGAGAGAGGGCGAGAAGGATGGAGTGTGGGGAATAAAGGGAGACAGAGAAAAAGAGTAGTGAAGGATGACACCAGTTCTGGGGCGGCACAGGTGTTGAGAATGAGGTAGGCTGTTGGCAATGCTGTCTGAGCTGGAGCTTGTATGCAATTACATTGTTGTTGAGTGACAAACAAAACACACACACGCATACACACACCTTTGTGCATGCCAATTCAGATATAATGCACGGATGTCCTCTACGTTTCATCATCAAAGCTCTATCAGGCTGCGCAGGGTCTGAAGGGGAGAATATGAACCGGATAAAACAAATCGTTTGATGTGTGAAAGACAGACACTCCAGCTCCAAAGTACTTAAGCTTCTCCTCCCAACGGACTGACAAGGGAGGAGGGTAGGAGCGAGGAATGAGTGCTCCTCTCTTCCCTCCCCTATTCCGCTCATCACAGAGTTTCCAAACCGTTGCGTCATTGTTTATGCAAGGTCCCAGTGTCAGCAGGAGCAATGTCAATTGAATAAATAAAGTCAATATTGACAGATATTTTCAAAGGTGTGGTGGCGTGGTGAGAGAGGGATGGAGGAGACAGTGAGGGAATGAGAAATGGAGCGAACATGAAATCTGATGAGCTAGTAAGTGTACATTTAAGCATGTAGGTAGTCAGTGGTGTGTGTGTGTGTGTGTGTGTGTGTGTGTGTGTGTGCACCATGGCATGTTTGGCACTGCTTTGATATCACAAAATGTGTCTTATTTGTTCCATCCACTATTTCCACGATACTTTCGTTAAGCTTTTGATACACTCAGCGACATTATGGGGCCAAAATCCCCCCCCCCCCCCTTCCGTTGAAATATGGGTTTCAACAGCCATTATTCACCATCTTGTAAAGTGAAACAGATGGCAGATCCAGTTTCTTTGTAGATATTAAAATATTCACCAAGCTGCCATTAATTCTTTGATTGTCTGGGTTGACAAAGGCCTTTTAATTTCCCTTCAAAGAAGTGGGAGCGTCCCAATGAGTTATGACCATGAATATGCCTCCTTTACTAAGTCTTTTAAGATGAAAGGTCCTCTGCTCCCATGTCAAACACCCAGCACACCTGACCCTTTTCAAGTGCAGAACGGCTTTTTGATATTAAATTGAATAATTCTTGTAGATTAACCCGTTTTGAAGGTATTCAAATGTAAAAACCATAATCATTTGATGATCGCTGAAATGTGTTGAAACACCATGTCATGAATTTTCATCCAGTTCGCTCGACCTCTCCTGTATGCAATTCTGGTTTTGTTCAGAGTTCCTGGTTTCCCCATCTGGCAAAGTCACAAGGAAACTTCATTATGGGCCATCAATGAAATTCACAAGCAATATTACCATATCTGCAAACACTTGCTAATGATGACCATAGGACCGGAAAGATGAAGAGATGAGATGAGCTTTGTTGGGGGGTTATGAGCATGTTGACCAGATGCCAAGCCACCTGCTACTAGACTTCAGCAAGAAAAACAAGACAGCATACATTGCAACAAACGAGAGGAAAGTCTGGTCTCGTTACCGGAAGCAACCAAATCACCCAATAGTCAAAACATTTACACATTCAAGTCACTTTTTCCTAAAAACTTGCATTTCATGTCAGGCGTTGGAGCCCTGCACCAGGTAATTAAGCCTTCATCGATCTGTGAACGGTACTGGGGAGCCTTCATCAAGAAGGATTAGCAAGTGGCTCAGATGTCATGTCTTTCTCCATTTGCTACCATCTACGTGACTATGATCCCCTTAACATCTGGTATTAAAGAGCAATGTGGTTTCTTGATAGGTTAATGTGGATAACTGATCATAGGTTGTTGCATTTTATTAATACGTAGTCTTGTTATTTCAATTCTGCCTACACTTAAAAAGAGAAAGGCAGAGCCAGGGGATTGGCCGACAAACACGGTGCATCCCAGGTGGGAGGTAGACATGCAGAATATGCATCTCTTGCTATCACTCATGAGACGTGATCATGTGACAAATGTACATGGCTGAAGGCAACCTTAGGCCCTTTTTCTGTACCTTTGCCAACTCATTTATTTATTGCTAGTAGTAGGGAAGTACTTCCCCAGTCAGACACGTGACTTTCACATTGCACGGAGTAGCAGTTCACCATGAACCCCCGACGCCACACTGCCTTTGTTTGTAAAGAGAAAATAGGTAGAGTTGACACAGTAAAGGAGGAAGGGACAGTCTGTATCGGCAAAGTTAGGGGTCTTTCAACTCGTTGGGATAAGAATGTGGCAGGTCTGTACAGACTGCATTTACACATGGCGGAGATACAATGAATAGATAGCAATGTGATCCAGACCACCACCAGATGTGGCCACGTGTTGTAGATTAAATTCCAATATGTGTCTTAGCCAAGTACATTCTACACTGGCTCCCGGCGTGTTCATATAGAAACAGCCAGCAAGCGTGAATCTTGCACGTTTGTATTGCGATTCTAGTTTACATTCTCAGCTTCATTTTTCTTTTCATATTGTCACTATACAGGTGGACAACATAAGCATCTAATTTATCGAGCGGTAATTTTTCTTATACAAGTCTTGAATTGGGGAGCTTCTTTGCTTGTTTTTTTGTTCTATATAAAGTTCAACCGTTGTCAACTTTCACACATCATGCTTTTGTCTCTGAGAAGTAGTGAGCAGCACTAGCATGTGAACAGCCACACAAAAAAAAGTGACCCAAGAAACAAATCCAAACTCAGCACTAAGGCTTGTCGTGTGAACGTAGTCTTAGTCTCCCGGCCTCCATCTGAACAGCTATCTCCCATACGCTGATGACCCGGGTCGGCTCATTTATCCCATTCAGGAAGCAAGAGATTGATTGTGCCTGTGCCATAGCTGTAATTATACTGTCATCACTTAATCAACCTTATTGGATTCCTCAAGCGGTCGCAGTCCCTCAGGCCTGAGCTGGGAGAAAGATTGACTTTTTTGGACAGAAAGAGAATGAGAGGAAGAGTGAGAAAGAGAAGGAGAAGGAGAGAAATAGTGAGAGAGAGAGAGAGACCAAATTAAGCATGGAGTCATTTGAGAGGCCAATCAGTGGGGTAATAAGGACAGAGAGACATCAAATAAGGAGACAATGGGGGTGAAGGAGTGCTGCAGTTACAAGAGGATGTCAAAGATGAGTATAGGGATCTGGAAAGTGGACCAGAGAGGGGCACAGAGAGATGATGGGGAATCAGGTGGGAGGGTGCGGACATAGACGCTGAGTGATTGTTTCCTCAAGTCTGGGTCTGCCCCACCAGAGAGGAGGTAACAAATAGTTAGGGTGTCACATGCAAAAGCGGTTTAATAATTCATTGGGGGGCTGGGCAGAGGGCTACTTTGAAGAGCGGGGCACAGATGGCCATCAGAGTGAAAGAAGGACACACACACACCCACACACACAGACGCATGGACACGCACAGACAAAAAAATGCATGTACTGGAGACTGGCTCATCACCTGGGTGCACACCATATGCCACGGTGGCTAACAACCTGCTCCATAAGCTCATGCTGAGAAATGCATACAAACACATTGTGCACGCACACAAATCTCTCTCTATTTTATAACTGTTCCACTTTACAACCGAAAAAAGAAAGATCCATTCTTGCATACTGATGTGCAATTGCGTTTATGAAGATAAGAAATACCCAGCTGATGGAAATGCCTTGAGGAGTGTCTTCACCTACACACTGAGCCACATCAGTGCACACATACCCAAAGTCAAACACTGGGAACACAAAACAGCCAGGTATTCACACAAGGAACGTAAACTGCGCTTTCTGTCAATCCATCATTGTGTGAAATTACCCGCAGTAATGACAGCATTCCCTCTTTTGCCATTTCACATCTGACTAAGCCCAACCCAAACATTGAATCAGCTCTTAAAATCTAATGATGCAACACCTTCTGTACCAACCAGAAACAGGCTTGAAGCCTGCCATCTTGTTAGGACACCTACCTGCCCCCCAGCCACTAAAACAGCAGCCCACCTTTCATTCAATTACTGTACTGACTTTAATGGTTATGAGTTCTCCTTTTGTGCCTGGCATGCTTTCCTCCTCTCCCTGTGTGGCTTGCAGGTGATTACTTCAAAGCAATAAAAGGTCTCATTGTGGATTCTGCAGTTTGTAGACGTACCGCAGGATTCTTTGTATGATGTGATGTCTACAAATTTTTGCCGTGGTACAGGGTTTGTTTGTGTATCTTGCAACAAGGCTAAAGAAAGAAGAGGTGAGGATTATAACAAAAAAAATGTTTGGCTGATGACAATACAGTATGTTGCCTTAGCAGAGATGAGGGAGGGCCTTTCGGTGAGAGAGAGAGGTTTGAGTGGAAACCCAGGCTGACCCACCCAGTCCAGACAGAGGGGCCACATATTGATGGACCAGACCCCAGACGACAAGCACCATTACCCTGTGGATCGCAGCCGCTAAAGAAAGGGCACGGAGGAGCAGAGGTTGGTGGAGGGGTAAGAGGAGAGAAGATGGGGGAGCGGAGGGTGAAGGGAGGGGGACATGTGGGTAAATTAAACCCAACAGCGAGGGGAAAGAGCCATGAAGATGAGACAGCACATCTATGTTCAGCAGGGTTGGGTACCGAAACCAATGGGAATTGGACCGGATTAGAACGCAATTTTTGGTTCAACTTAATGTGTCGACTGAAATATTTTCACTCTGTCGCTCCGAAACGGAACGTAAAAATATCACACTCTCTCTTTAGTCCTCCATTAGCTAGCTACCGTAAATGTAGGCTGCTTTTAAAATGCCATATTTTCTCTTTGGGCTCACCAAATCAGACATAGAAGCATATTAACAATTCACTGCACATGTAAACATATTATTTTTATCATTGTTAGCTAGCTAGCCTTTAGTGCATTTAAAAGGCCTGAAGTGTGGCTGTATTTCACAGCTAAGGATTCTGACATGCAAAGGAGGAAGCATGTGGAATTTATTAAAACATGCAGTGATTTACTTATATATTAAAAAAGTTATTGTTCAGTTTAAATCATTTTCAATTTAAAGAAAAAAACACTCTATAAACGAGCCTGTCTTTGATGTCATTGTTCAGTTTTTCAAGAATCGGTTTTAGGAATCGGAATCCTTTTAAAAGCACTGGTTCAGCATAGGTATGGAAACAATCCAAGCAATACCCAACTCTAATGTTCAGTGTAATCTCTGTAGTGTTGAAGCTAATTTGCAATCAAAACTGCTTTTCTCTGTTTCATGTAGGTGAAAGTGGAATAACTCGGGGTTTTGGACTGCTTGATGGGCTCAACAAGGAACATTAGGCTCTGGGAACTACTAGGTGTTGTTTTTTTACTTTTTTGACTAGAGATCATGATTCTTAACTGACCTGATTAGATGTCATTTACAGGTGCCTTATCATAAAAATCTTTAATGCTTAAGTACCCCATGGTCGATAACGTTGACTGTCAGTGTCAATGACTGGGGCAGAACAATAACTGTGAATATCATCAAAATCACAATACTGTATGCAATACTTAAAGAGGAAAAATGTGTACGGTAATCAAAAATAAGAAGGCCAGATATCAAATCATCAACGATAAGGACACATTATGAATTATGGGATACAAATCGGCTTACAAATTGTATTCTACAATTATATTGTATTCACACTGTGATCATATTTAACATATTTTCAATTAAATGAGAATGCAAAAAATGATCATTATCAGTAAAAATAATTACAGTTTTTTTTTATTTTTTGCAAGTTGTTCAGCCATACATCCAACCACTATGGGTGCACAATCCAATATTAAGATCAAATATCGGCCAATAGACAGAAATCATTTTTAAAATGTCTTTTTAAAATTTCTACCTAACAATCAACGGCCTTACCTTATTTTCTGTGAAGGACATGTACTCCTGACTCAATTCTGATTTTTTTGTGGACATGACCACTTATATTTTTTTTCCATAGTGGATTTTTAACATGAATTATAACCTTATGACAAAAAATGAATCACACTGCCATTTTTATATGTGTTCTAGTAGAGACTGATTACATTCACTAAACATATGTGTTATCTCAATTGTTTGAAATTGAGATAAAGACAATATTTGTTAATAGATTATGAAAGAGAAGACAGGGTGAAGGGTCGGCTGTGTGGAGATATTTCACGCTCGCCACGCCAACTAGTTCGTCGGCAATTACTTTGCAATGTCTGCAAAGTAAATGTTTACTTTGCGGATATTTTACTTTGTGTTAGTACTACAAAGTACAATACTACCAATTTAGTCAAGCACATCCAAAAGCACCATGCAATTTCAATACATTACATCTATGTTACATTACATCTATGTTATTTTGTCGTAGTTAGGAAAGTAATTTTTAAAAAGCCTGGTGCCTTTAGTCTCTTCCACATGGTGGTACGAAGGCATAAGGTGGAAGGTGTTATTATTCTTATTATAATTATTATTATTATTATTACTGTTATTATTGTTAACTTCTTACTTTCTTCTATACTGTGTTCTTGCTGAAACAGATGCTGGAAATTTCCATTTCCTTGCGGGAGTCATCCCAAAAGGATTAATGAAGAGAAGTCTAAGTCTAATGTATACAGTTTATCATTAATACAACAACGGCATCAGATCAGTCTCGGGTATGGACAGATACACAAAGCCCAGGCATCAGTATGGCAAGAGTCCTAATATACACGTGACCATAGGGCTTTTGCATAAAATGACAGATAATGTTCTTTTTTCTTGGGAGGACAGTCTCTGAAATGACCATTCACCTGTATTCTGGATTGAATAAGAAATGCTTTACTGTGGTTCTGAATTCTCAATAATGTAAAACAGGTTTTGTCCCACATTCAGTCCTTTTTTGGAAAGCTAAACTTAGAGCAACTTATTTCCAAAAATAAGTCCTCCCTGGGGTAGAACTTGGAGCTGTACTCCACAAGTTCATTCCTTGGATCCTGAAAACGTGAGTGTTTCCGATGCCGTCCTGGTTGCCTTTGATTGGTTGTTGTTTGTGCTCACTTTCTCGCGTGAATGAATTGTCGTGAAAATGCGCCTTCGTTTTGCCTGCACTAAACCTGTGATATGACTTGCACAAGCACACAGGATCTCCATGGCGACAAAAGAAGAAAAAAAATATGATAGGTACGGGGTAGGTGGTAGGTAGAGGAGGGCAGGGAGGAAAGAGGTGTCAGAGTCATACAATCAGCAGTGACACGCAATCACTTGGGAGTTTTATAATAGCAGCCTGTTAAGTGTGGAGGAGAAAAGGAAGAAGAGTGACAGATGTTTTGGCTGGCTAAGGAGGATGGGAAGGATGCACGAATGACATGATTAAGGAAGGATGAGACGATGAGTCCGATGAGTCGTGATGGGGTACAATACAAAAGCAGATGAAGAGGATGGGTTTGAATTGGACTGAAGGGGAGACTGAGTGTGCGGCAAAGGAAAACACAAGGCAGGTGGTTGTTAGCAGCAGAGACAGGGCTAGGTGAGTGTACAAGATTGATTGGTGATTGCTCTTGGATTTTGTGGCACAGTGCGGAAGAAAGAGAGAGAGAGAGAGAGAGAGAGAGAGAGAGAGAGAGAGAGAAATGTTGTAAAGAAGAGGGAATATAAACTCCCAGATGCCAGGTATTTTTCCCATTGGGATGGGAGGCGACAGGAGTCTAATGAGTTCCCTCATAGCCGGGTGGGTTTCATTATGAATCACACAAACAGTCTAACACACACACACACACACACACACACACACACACACGTAATGAATTACGGAGCTTGCAGCCTAAAAGCCTTGGCCCCGCACCTCATCGCATGATACACGCATACATCATTTTGCACGGCGGATCGATCCCTCCACAGCCATTTGACACAAATACACATGGAATCGAAATGCTCTGTGACATATTCCATCACCTGCTGCCTACCGACATCCTCCAACGTTGCCAACATCAATATATTGACCAGGTGTAAGCCAAACCTTGAAGTCCGGCTTTGTCTTCCAAAAGCTTTTTGTCTGTTCCATTTTGTCATTATTAGATTACGGGCAAAAATTATAGAATCAAACCACAAATAGAAATTGACATTCCCCACCAGGCTCGTTTCATAACACTTACACCTAGCTGCCCAGGACCAAAACCTTTCTCCTCACACATGAACTACTTGCCCCCAGCACACACATATTGTTACAACTTGGCACCACATTCACACACATGCAGATCTATAGGCTACTTAGAATTCACAAATGGACTGAGGAGACATATATTAATAAAAATTACAGTTTAAAAGAATTTATGTCATTTATTTTTATATAAATTTATTTAAAAGGCAAGTAACAGGTGTACTCAATAAAGCAACAGAGCAACTTACTTCTCATTGGCTGACAGCAATCAACAGACAAAAGGAAAACTGCGGTTAAAGTCAAAATACTATTTACAACAACAGCATAAAACATAATAACACCCAATGACTGGCGGAGGTCACACTGGTGCATGCACTAAGACAAAGAGTGTGAAACTAGACTAGTTTCACATTTAGAATGGAGTGTTTGGGGGTAAAAAATGATTCGCACTGAAGTCACTAAAATCTTTGGCAAATTTACACCTCCAGTATTGTGGCTTCACAGTCACACACACAGACATTTTAAAGAAAGTGGGAGGCCGGGCTGGATTCTGCGTTATTCACACATCAAAGTGGCATACGGTGTAAAGAAATAGACTCTTAAACCAAACCCACTCACACCTAACCACAAATGCTAATTATCATTAGTGCCCCTGACAGCAGCACTTAACTGTAGTCAAACACATACATTACACATTTTTTTATTTTTTTATTATTTATATTATTTTTTTTGTTTTTTAACATTATTTAAAACACATTCTTTCAGATGCATTTCTTTACCCCGCTCTCCTCCGTTTCTCTGTCACTCTACAACCACACACACTCCCCTCCCCTCCCCTCCCCTCCCCTCCCCTCCGTGCACACAGCGTCTGTCTCCATGAAAACGAGTAAGTTTGCTGCTAGATTTAGCGACTTTTCGGACCCCCTTAGCAACTTTTTGCTCACAAGAGAGACTAGCGACAAATCTGGCGACTTTCTGTAAAAAAGTCACGAGTATTTTCCAGCGAGCACGCGAGGTATTTCTCTCCTGTGGCCACCAACACAGTCACCTCTTTCTGAATCTGTTTTGTGGGGAGCAGAGGAGCAGTCCGTCCCCTCCCCTCTCTCCTCATGTGCGCCAGCACTGCGTACAGTACATGCAGGTAGAAAGGGGAGAAGGTGTAGGTAGGAGAGACAGTGGGACGCGACGTGAGAAAGACGCAGCTGAGCTGGCCTGGCCCGGGGCGATCCCGCCTTCTTTGGGAATTCTTTATTGATCTTTTTCCCTCTCTTTGTAGAATTTATTTCTTTACTTTAAATATAGGCTACCTAAGTAATAATTATAAGACAAAATAAATTACTATATTGAATTTTTGATTATTTGGATAAAGATCTAACTTGCTGACACAACCACTAAGCTTCATGCAAATGATTGTGTAATGATGTCAAAAATATGCAAATGAGTGTATGACTACACACAAATTGCTGTTCAATCTGTGGGAAACACTGTTAAGCCTATGTAAATTACTGCATTGACGGAAGATACTGAGAAAAACTTCTAGTTTGACAGCAGACACAAAGAATTTCGTAACTCCTTAAATACTTCACACTAATGGTGTCTGCATGGATTCACTGTGACTATGCAGGAAACACTGTACAGTACATGGTGCTACTTCAACCAATGCCTTCCAGCTGTTTATTCGAACTGCGCTGCCCCACCTACCTGTCACTGCATCAGATTGACCGTAGCCTACTAATAAAATAGAGAGAGATGCTCCCTCTGTGATGCTGGCGCTAAATCAATGCGGTCCCTCGCACCGCGCTGACAACCTCAGCCTCCTCTCTCTTTAATATGACACCACCAATATTAAATTATGTCACCACTGAGGGCCGCAGGCACAGAGAGAGAGGGAGCGAGAGGAAGAGAGGCGGACAAAGGGGTGAGAAGTGGAGACTGTAGCCTAGATGGGTTTGCATTCAAATCAAACTATTTTGTGTTAAGTAAAAAAAAAAAAAATGAGGTGACGGGTTGGAGAGAGCATGAGAAAGAGAGAATGGGCTGAGAGAAGAGGGCGCTAAGAGGGACGATCAGGTGAAATGGTCTGGGTGGGTGAGTGAGGGAGAGATTAACAGATAGGCAGATCACGATAAAAGGACGGAAACGGGGAAACAGAGAGTGGGGATGAAAGATTAAAAGGTGGAAAAGGAGCAGACGAGAGGGAAATGGCCATAAGTGAATGTATTGGTAGAAATCAGAGACCCATGGGTGCTCAGAGAGATGACAGACAGGCGACCCTCAGCCAGCAATCACACACTGATATCGGTCTGTTTAAGAGTCTTTCACTAGCTTTATTCACAAAGGGCTACAGTGACATGATTATCTGGAAGGGTGAAGCTTGTATAAGGTCAAAAGAGCAACAATTAACTGGAGTGCACAGCAGATATATCACCTCTACATCCACTCACTTGGAGTAAAAAGAAGAAAAACCATCTCTAAATCACAAAGTATAGAACGTGTACTCCAAAGCTAGCACTGCAATTGCTCCTCAAAAACAGCTAGGACAAAGGGGTATTTTGCCAGCACTCTAGCATTTCAAAATGCTAAATGAATCCATTATCTTTTAGAGAACACACTCACACTTGTATTTAATTAGCAGAGTATCTGAATCAATCAAATTACATCTTTTGATCTACTGAATCACTTCCATAAATAATAATATAGTAAAATAAAATCACAAAAGTGCCCAGAGACCATTAAACATTAATATTTAGGTGCAAGAAATATGTACACTAAAGTGGGAATCTTTCAGTTTTGCTAACCTTTTTTTGTAAACTTGTGAAATTTATAATACAAATTTGCACTGTTTATTGATCCCCATTTTTTTGTCACTACACACAGGCCTGAAATACACACACATGCTCAGGTCCTATACATGCACTAATGGAGAGATGTCAGAGATGAGTGGGCTGCCAGTGCTGAACCACCCTGAGCAGTTGGGGGGGGGGGTACAGTGCCTTGCTCAAGAGCACCTAGCAGTGCCCAGGAGGTGAACTGGCATCTCTCCAGCTACCAGTCCACACTCTGTACTTTGGTCCGTACGGGGCCTTGAACTAGCTACCCTCTGGTTCCCAAACCAACTCCCTACAGACTGAGATACTGCCACCCCTGGTAAATACACACACAAACAAACACACAAACACACACACACACACCGATTACACAGAGGACTGTGGACACATGTGGAGACAAACCTAAGGATCATGCACAAAGAAATCCAAGCCAAAAAACAAAACAAAAAAAAACATACATATCTGACAATATCAGATAGGATACATTGTACACAGGCAACCTCACTGCTTCAACTTGTAGTGTTGCTGAATTGCATTGTGGTGTTTTTGTTGTTGCTGTTGTCGTCCTCTGCTCCTTTGCTTGTTTCTTCTTTCCAATAGAGGGTTTTCACCGACGCGACGTTCTGGGCGGTAACCCGGAGTACAATGGAGTATTGTGCACTTTGGAAACTTTAAGTGAATGTAGAAAAGCATCCAAGATGCAAAGGCATATATGTGTATATATATATATATATATATATATATATATATATATATTGGATGGACTTGGACCACAAGAAAACGCGACATTTCAAGAAATTACAGTTTGTTGGCGGTCCAGATCCCTACGAGTTGGCTCTCTCTTCTTGGATCCATAATGACCCAGTGATTCTTCCCGGTGAGTTGCATATCCCGATAAAGTGAAGTACCTGGTTTTCTCCAGCCCATACACAGCTGCAGACCTTAAATCCTACAAAAGTTTGGAGGCCTATGACTAAATGGTGTGTGGATGGGTGAGGGAGACGCAGTACTAAGTCATTAACGACCGCTGTGTTGTGAAGGCCAAAGTAAGTAATGTAACAACGTCTTTGATCAACTTAACCTTCACTGTGTGACATCATTGCGATACTCAAGGTATAGCCAAGTGACTCTCAATCGTTTTTTTTAATTTCAAAGAACCCCAGTTTGTTATCTACACTATTTAAGTGAGTTTGAGCTTTGCCAACCACAACTGCCTCCTTTCCTCTGATAACTTCTGGCATTCCTCGTTTTTAAGTCGATAATATTCCAATTTTTTGACGACGTTCAGGATCTACTTCAGTGCCTGTGCTTTGTTGTGATGCGGAGTACCTCCAATATGGCGACTTCCAATCTGATGACGCGTTGTGAAAACCCTCTATAAACGCATCGGTTCTGTTGCGTTGCCTGAATTTGATTAGCCCGCCACCTGAAACGTGACTACCTGATTAAATAAGCCACGCGCCAAGTCAGGCAAAGTCATTTAAAGGTATAATACGTTTTTCTTGAATTATCAATTCTAAAAATGCACAAAGTCTTTTGAGAAATATCATCTTCAACAAATATCAACATCAATATCACCAATGTAATGTCAAGCGATATGATAGATGGTACATATTGGCAATAATATCTCAAGCAGCATCACACTGAGCACGGGGGCCCCTCAAGGCTGCGTGCTCAGTCCGCTGCTCTTCACCCTGCTGACACATGACTGCACTGCAACCTACAGCAACAACCACATAGTGAAATTTGCTGACGACACAACTCTGGTGGGTCTCATCACCAAGGGCGACGAGACTCAATACAGGATGGAGGTCGACCTTCTGACCACGTAGTGCAGGGACAACAACCTCCTGCTGAACGTCAGCAAGACCAAGGAGATTGTTGTTGACTTCCGGAAAGGTCACATCCAACACCTGCCACTGACCATCGACGGTGCGGTGGTGGAGAGAGTGAGCAGCACCAAATTCCTGGGGCTGCACATCAGTGAAGACCTCTCCTGGACCACCAACACTGCATCACTGGCGAAGAAAGCTCAGCGTCGCCTGTACTTCCTGCAGAAACTCAGGCGAGCAAGCGCTCCACCAGCCATCATGACCACATTCTACCGAGGCACCATTGAGAGCATCCTCTCCAGCTGTATTGCTGTGTGGGGCGGAAGCTGCACTGGATACAACAGGAAAGCCCTGCAGCGCATAGTGAACACGGCTGGAAGGATTATTGGTGCTTCACTCCCCTCCCTAAAGGACACTTACACCTCCCACCTCACCCGCAAGGCGACCACAATTGTGAGTGATGCAAGTCACCCCGCTCACAATTTGATTGACCAACTGCCCTCTGGGAAGAGGTACAGAATCCTGCGCTCCCGCACCACCAGACTCACCAACAGCTTCATACACCAGGCTGTTAGGATGCTGAACTCTCTCCCCCTCTCCCCCCTCCACCCTCAGCTACATAACATCCTGGACTTTGGACCCACAATGGCTGCCTTGCACTACTCCACTTGCACAACTCAACTTGTACACTTGCACACTTTGCAACTTGTTGTTGTTGTCCTGAAAACACTTCTGAACACACTTCTGCTGCTCCTACATAACCTGCACCACTATGCCACTTGCATACTCAGGTCAAACAAAACTACCTCAGCCATTTATTGACCTGACTTTTGCACATATTGACTGTCTACTGTATGCACAATTGCACATTTTCAACACAATTTTGCTGCTCTTACTTTCTTCATTGTATGTGCCTTCTTATTTTTACTTTTTATATTGTTTACTTGAATGTTATGTTTGTCTGTGGACGTGTGTGTGTGTGTGTGTGTGTGTGTGTGTGTGTAAAATATGTCTTGTCTTCACCGTGGAATAGAGGGAAACATAATTTCGATCTCTTTGTATGTCTTGACATGTGAAGAAATTGACAATGAAGCAGACTTTGACTTTGGTTGAAAGCTATATCCTACCAATGTCTCTAAAATCAGTGGTGAGAGAAGACATTAGGCACTCCAAAGTTTCTCCTGGTCCGAGGCTGCACCAACAAAGTTATTAGAAATATTCTATTTGGGAAATATTACTGTAACCTAGTGAGAAGAAATAATTACATAGAATTTGAAGATGGAGATGTTAATGAAATGAGGAAAAACTTATATCTCTCTAATACTAATTTAAACTGATCCCCAGTGGTGAAATTACAATTTGCACTGTTTAGTTAGAAATCACTACACATAGGCCTGACACATACACACACACTCAAACACACACACTCAGGACCTGCTGCCATTGCTGGACCAGCCTGCCACACATAAGGTCAACTTTCAGATGTTAAATGACAAAAACGGATTCTTAAGACAAGATAACTTTTTTTTTTGCGAAAAGGAAATTGAGAATCTAGAAAAAAAAATTTACGTGAGTCAGTGCAATCCTTCTACAAAGATCTGCATAGCTGGCTGTAAAATAATCCCATTGGAATTACAAACCATGCTGTGAAACTTCACTCTGAAAACAGGAGGCACAGTGTGTTAAAACTCTTCTTTCTGCTGGCTTTCATCTACGCAACTCTGACAGCAAAGTATACTTGACCTATGTAACCATTAACATCACTCAAGAGGAAGACCACTTTATAATGGACTGGCAGATTTGCGTTGACAAAGGAGGGAACAACAACATAACAATGCCATGCACTGCATTAACCCATCACTGGTTTCAGCAAAGGTTACAGTACTCAAACTGTTTCATTTTTAGTATTTGAAAAAAAAAATGTGATAACTAGCCTGACCAAAATCATTGTTGGCAGAAAAATAAAGCGCACTACTGAATAATGTTAAGCAGTGAATGTGAGGTCACCTTTCATTTGATTCCAAAATGGATATACTGTTCATAGAGAGAAAAGAAAGTCTTTAGATTATGTGCAGTTCAATGCAGCCAAGTGTTCAAGCCAAGTAAAGAACATGCATTTTATACATGTTTTTTATTGATTTATTACTACTACACTACCACATAGACCACGTGTGTTGCCACACACATGCAGGCCCGCATGCACACACACACACACACACACACACACACACACACACACACACACACACACCTACCAAAGTTTCTGAAACCGCTTCATCTAGCTCCTAAAATTTCTGAAAGCTGCTAAATGCACCTAAGGAGCGTTGGTAAGAATGTCAGTGGTCCGTTGGGGTCACTTTATTAAAAAACTATTATTATTATATTTTAGAAAGGTACAACATGTTTACTTAAATAGCTAGTTTGTGATATAATAATAATTGAACAGTATTATTATAAAACACATTCATATACATAATATAAAGCTAATGGGGGACCACTTAATAAGTATTGATCGTGACAATATATTTTTAAAATAACTTTTGCATTCAATGTTCTTTTTTGATTACTGATGTGTCAACAGTTGCTAAAACAGATTTTACTCACAGTATTGTAAGAATGTGATTGCTGATCAGCTTTAGGGCCCCATCTGGCACAAAGCCCAACGCAAGTGTCTTTGCTATTTTAAGACCATCCAGCACCCATGTTCTTTGAACAGAAAATGTACTTGAACCTATCTTTGCACCCATGGGCGTGCTGGTCTTACAGGGAGGTGTGTTCAGGTGAATTCTGGGCATATTGCTATCTTGAGGAAGCGTCATTGACCAACACAAACCTGGTCTAAAGTCAATAATGCAGCATGCACATTACGTACACAATGCTTGTCACACACACAGGGACGTGCAGCAACACACACACACACACAAACATGCAAAATATTAGAAATAAAAATATTACGGTGCAAATCCTCCATCATAATAGCAAAGCGCCAAGGTCCGAACGCGCCTGGCTTTTAAAGGGAATGGAAGATGACACTCTGATTGGTTGATTGCATGTTAAGCCCCGAACACACCCATGATTAATGAAGACACAAAGTACAACCGTTTAGAACCATGCGCCCGGCACACGGACCCTTTTTTTTGGGGGAGTGGATTCGTGCACGCCCTAAATGCCCCTCCACCATGCGCTCCAAACCGTGTACTTAGATCGTTAAAATAGGGCCCTAAAGCTGTGAGCAAAACATGTAAAAGGTTCTGCTTCATCTTTCCAATGGCATTGGTGGCAAACGTGTTGGAAAACTTCCACTTTATTTGTGCCCAAATGTCCTAGAACATTAGCACTCATTCAGAGTCTTGCTAATGTCTACTTTACACATGTATGTCCAATATTCACTCTGTTTTCCAAGTACATGAACAAACACAGAACACTAAAAAAAGGCAAACAGCATTGTGGGTAATCGCCGGTTACGTTGTAACCTTGGTTCTCTGAGTAAAGAGACCACCATTACACATTCCATATGTACGGGGATAAATGGAATATGTAACGCTAGAGAGATAAGTCTTGATACGATGGAGAACGCTTGGTTACCTTGGTAGAGAACATCAGAGACACCCTATTGGCTCTTCATTTGAACTGTTGCCTTTTGGGTGACAATACTGTGCTTTTTTGTTCTAAATAATAAAAAAAAAGATCCAAAATTGAATTTGTTCCATGTTATGTTTTTTTGATATCTTTGCATATACAGTATATCTGAAATATATACAGTATATCTGAAATTTGTTAATTGTTGTTCTCCTTTCTTGTCCTATGTTATGCTCAAAAATGTCATTTGATTTGTAATGTTACCTCATTTCCCCAAGGGAACAATAAACAAACTGCTACTACTACTACTACTACTACTACTACTACTACTACTACTACTACTACTGTACGGTTGTCCTTGTAAACGATAATATATTCTGGTCAATTGGAGGCTGAGCTGCAGTAACAAAACAGACTTAATTCACACCTGTTGACCTCCTCTTGTTTAGTTCTATTCCATTTGTGCTCACTCATCTGTAACCTGAAGCAACATCTAATAGAAGGAGTCCACCGAGGTGTTTGGAAATATGATGCACTGTGAAATCCCTTCTAACAGAGCATAAACATTGATGAGCAGCTCTAAAACAACGGCCTCATAAGAAAGTTGATGTTCTGTATATCTGCCGTGTGCGTCTGAGCGTGGGTGTTTGTGGATGTGCGTAGAAGGGTGCTTTAGGCATCAACTCAGTATTGAAGAGGAGTGTGCAGACAATGGGACAAAGATACAGAGGGGGGAAAATACAGTGTTTGTGTGTGTATGTGAGAAGAGGGGTGTGCATTTGTTGTGTTTCAACAAACAGCCGAATGCTTCTTGTCTCTTTATATTTTAGACCCCGTCATGTACATCCTGTTATTTTTTCCTCATATATATTCCCCATGTGTTTAGTGTCACAACCTTTCCTAATCTGTCTCTCATTGTCCTGCTTCCCTCGCTGCTAATGTGACTGCGTATGGATAGAAGGCAGAAATTCTCGAGGTGACTCACAAATATTTGTCGTAAACAATTTTCAGCCCCGATGGCAGGCACCGCCGACATGTCAGTGCTGATGGCGCTCCCGGTGGGCACATGTCATTAATATGGACGTCGTCTCACTGGTTTGCCACCGTCACTGTGCCCACTACGGTGTGTGCTTCTGTGAGTGTGTGAGTTCTGTCCATTTGCAACTGAAGGAGGGTCCCAAGGGTCTCACTCTCCAAGTAAGGAATGACAGAGACGACAGCTGAATCTCTCTCTCTCTCTCTCTCTCTGCTCTCTCTCTTTCTCTGTCTTTCTGTCCCACGTCCCTCACTTCCTCCCACGTCCATCTATTGACAGGTCTGCGGCTACTACCAGCGCCACGCGCACATTGCATCTGAATGATCCAGCATGCATCAGAAACCATTACCTGCATGGCACAAATGTACACTGTGAATATGAATTACCCGCCGTAGGTGTTACTGACCATTTGAAGCACGCGCACACACACACACAAACACACGCACACCCACACCCACACACACACAGACACAAAAACGTTTGAATGCTAAATATCTCCTCGGTGCACTCCAGTGCACCAGTCCTCTCTGTCAGTCTCGGGGAGGATAAGGAGATCCATGCACAATGAAGCTCATGAATTATCAGCTGAGCATGAATGTCAACTATCGGGCCCACATGTGTATCCATCATTCAAATACGCTGATATGTCAGAAGATCAGGCCTCGCTCAGCCTATGAGTAATATGCGTGCAAAGCTCTTGTCATTTACACACGCAATCAATTATCCAAATAACATCAAAAGGTGGAATACATGTACATACACATACAGCACTGGCATATCTCATGCTCTGTACATCTGTACATCTATCCATCATGCTGATAGTAAAAACACGATTTCATCACCTTTTCCATATCGTCACATGTGATTGGATACATTCAGGCATATACAGTACATTTTGTTTAAATGTCAGTGCGCTATGAAAAACAAAGAGCTCACATCACTCATCGTTCCACGGATTTACACTCACAGGCATGGATGTTTTGACATTCCAGTGGGCTTACATTTTAGATGCAATGTTATTTGTTTACTACCTACCACCATGCACATAACTGTAATGCCCATAGGCAGGGGAGCAAAATAACATAATACTTGTCTAGAGACTGTGATGAAGCTAAGTCTCCTGCAAGACAACTACATTATGTTGCTACTTCCTGTTTCCGCACTTTGCATGCTTGCAAATGCACAATACAGGTAAAGTAATGAATTATATGAGTGAATATAATTTACACAGATCTTGTTATGCTTCTATTCTAACCTTCTTACTGAGGAAAGTATGCACTGGTCAAATTTCACCTTGGATTTAGGGACAAGTACACCTTACATTTATTGTTTTCTTCCAAGAGCCATCAGTGCATAATTCTCCCTGGGGCGGTGAAAAGAATAGAAAGAAAATCACATAATATCTGAAAAGTCTTTTCAGCACAAGCAAGTATAAGAATATGTTCCCAAAAGAAATTCTCAGATGTACAGTGAGGAAAATAAGTATTTGAACACCCTGCTATTTTGCAAGTTCTCCCACTTAGAAATGATGGAGGGGTCTGAAATTGTCATCTTAGGTGCATGTCCACTGTGAGAGACATAATCTAACAAATAAAATCTAGACATCACAATGTATGATTTTGAAACTATTTATTTGTATGATACAGCTGCAAATAAGTATTTGAACACCTGTCTATCAGCAACAATTCTGACCCTCAAAGACCTGTTAGTCTGCCTTCAAAATGTTCACCTCCATTCCATTTATTATCCTAAAGTAGATGCAACTGTTTGAGGTCGTTAGCTGCATAAAGACACCTGTCCACCCCATACAATCAGTAAGAATCCAACTACTAACATGGCCAAGACCAAAAAGCTGTCCAAATAATAGAGACAAAACGATAGAGACAAAATTGTAGACCTCCACAAGGCTGGAAAGGGCTACGGGGACATTAACAAGCAACTTGGTGAAAAAAGGTCCACTGTTGGAACAGTCATTCTAAAATGGAAGAAGCTAAACATGACTGTCAATCTCCCACAGACTGGGGCTCCATGCAAGATCTCACCTCGTGGGGTCTCAATGATCCTATGAAAGGTGAGAAATCAGCCCAGAACTACACGGGAGGAGCTGGTCAATGACCTGAAAAGAGCTGGGACTACCGTTTCCAAGGTTACTGTTGGTAATACACTAAGACGTCATGGTTTGAAATCATGCATGGCACGGAAGGTTCCCCTGCTTAAACCAGCACATGTCAAGACCCGTCTTAAGTTTGCCAATGACCATTTGGATGATCCAGAGGAGTCATGGGAGAAAGTCATGTGGTCAGATGAGACCAAAATAGAACTTTTTGGTCATAATTCCACTAACCGTGTTTGGAGGAAGAAGAATGATGAGTACCATCCCAAGAACACCATCCCTACTGTGAACCATGGGGGTGGTAGCATCATGCTTTGGGGGTGTTTTTCTGCACATGGGACAAGGCGACTGCACTGTATTAAGGAGAGGATGACCGGGGCCATGTATTGCGAGATTTTGGGGAACAACCTCCTTCCCTCAGTTAGAGCATTGAAGATGATTCGAGGCTGGGTCTTCCAACATGACAATGACCCAAAGCACACAGCCAGGATAACCAAGGAGTGGCTCTGTAAGAAGCATATCAAGGTTCTGGGGTGGCCTAGCCAGTCTCCAGACCTAAACCCAATAGAGAATCTTTGGATGGAGCTCAAACTCCGTGATTCTCAGCGACAGCCCAGAAACCTGACTGATCTAGAGAAGATCTGTGTGGAGGAGTGGGCCAAAATCCCTTCTGCAGTGTGTGCAAACCTGGTGAAAAACTACAGGAAACGTTTGACCTCTGTAATTGCAAACAAAGGCTACTGTACCAAATATTAACATTGATTTTCTCAGGTGTTCAGATACTTATTTGCAGCTGTATCATACAAATAAATAGTTAAAAAATCATACATTGTGATTTCTGGATTTTATTTTTTGATTATGTCTCTCACAGTGGACATGCACCTACGATGACAATTTCAGACCCCTCCATGATTTCTAAGTGGGAGAACTTGTAAAATAGAAGGGTGTTCAAATACTTATTTTCCTCACTGTAGATGTGCTGTTGAATCGCAACAGATTTATAAGTTTATGTATGCATGGCATGGGTGCATGGAGTGGAACTGGAGGAGGGATGGAACTGCAGAGTTTAGAATTACAGCGAGCAGATATGGATCAGGGTTTTTGGAATGATACATATTCATACGGGGGATGGGATTGGGGTCGGCCTGTTCTTTGGATTGTTTTCAGTGCCCGCTTGACACTTGTGTGCAGTCTTCTAAACGTGCACACACACAGGACACAAAGGGGGCAGCGTGCATGCCTGCATACAGAAACACACACACGCACACACACATACACACACACACACACTTCTAAGAGTGTTGTATGGGAGTGAGAGGACTGTGATGTTGCATTTTGGCATCAACATAGTTACATAATTGTCCACTTGGACTTCTATTTAATCTAAATTTCTATTTAGTCAACATGCCTCTAAATTTCTAATCACTCTAATCTTTAATAGCATCACTCTTGCTAATCACAATGGTCTTAGAAACAGTCTGCAATGTCAGGCTTATTGCTAATCCTATCCCACGTGAAAACTCACTTTTTCACTTTCCTTCCTCTCTCACGCACATTTTCTCCCCCCGCCTCCAACCCTCCCTACCCACAGCCCTTCTCCATCCTCCAAGAGCCCATCACCTGCTGTTACGAGCCAGTGTAAATTGAATGCTGTGAATCAGGGCCGGCTGTTACTGCGTGTGACTGGAAGGGAGTGGGGGGGGAGAAAGCAGAGAAGGGGACTGCATGTCCCTGCAGCTTTATGGGCTGGCACCTCACCAAGATATATCACCGCCTGGCCAGATAATACCATCATGTACATAACTACCCTGTGTATGTGTGTGTGTGTGTGTGTGTGCACGCGTCGGGGTGTGTTATGTACTTAACTACCGGGTGACCTGCCGCTCAGCTCCTAATAAGGGGCATCTGGTGCTGTTTTACAGGGCGGCGGAGTGGAGGAGGAATGGAATGGGGGGGGAAATGCTGCGGATAAAATGGTGCTTTAGTGAAGTGGGGAAAAAAAAAAGTAACATTAGGGATGTGTCCGAGGATGGGGAATGGGAAAAACGAAAATATATGAGGGGAAGGATTTGAAAGAGGGTGTGTGTGACAGAAAATGACAGCTTGGAGGGTGAATTAGGGGAGAAAATGAGATATAGATAGAGATGCCCAGAGATGAGCACACAAACAGAGTGAGAGAGAGAGAGAGAGAGAGGGAGAGAGAGAGATGGAGAGCCGGAGAGAGCCCAGATGAGGGAGTTGAGATGATGGGCTGGCAGTTTCCAAGCACCAGGCTGTTTTTCAGGGCTGTCAAGCACATTGTGAGGCATTGTTTGAAATGCCCAGGCTGATGGCTGACATATTTCCCATGAATCTAGCATGCCAGGCCACTGTCCACTACAATACACTCAGACACACAAGAGCTGATGGGCCATGCTCTTGCGTGTGTGTGTGTGTGTGTGTGTGTGTGTGTGTCTGTGTGTGCACGTTGGTAAGTGAAGGGTAATTGGCCGACCTTGGCCATCAGGGTGGCTGAAATGGGGAAGGGTGAGGGAAAAGGGGGCAGGTGGAGGAGGGCAATTGTAAATTGTGTCCCACATCAAAGTATTTCTGTCAATTGCACTCCACTCTGGCAGTTTACTATTACCCCCCCCCCCCCCACCCCACACTGGGTGAGTTAGTGTTTAATCTCCTTCCCAGCACTGATCTGAAGCGTCTCACATGAAGCCACATCCCATCCAAAGATGTGGACATGTGGTTTTTTTTTTCCTTCACTGTCCCCCACAATCTAACTCTCCACTCCATCCACTCTCTTGCATCGCTGTTTCACTTTATTTCTCTTTGTTGGCTCATGTTCTTTAATCTGCCCCTTACTCGCTTCCCTCCACATCAGCTTCTCCTCCTTCCTCCTCTTCCATCTCTCGTCTCCTGTCCCTCCTGCTTGCCTCCGTCACCCAACTCCCCTTGTAGCTTCTCTCTCAGCCTTTCATCTCACTCCTTCAATACTTACCTCTTCCCTGTGCTTCCATGTGCATATTTGTACCCTCCCCATCCTTTTCACTCCAATTTCCCATCCATTCTCCTACCTTCTGCCTAGCACCACAACCCCCTCCTCATTTCACCCGTGGCCATAGGGGGACAGCTGTTGGAGACAGACCTGCAGAAATAACTGTGTTACTCTTCCAATCGATACAGCCAGGCACCAGTGGCTACCGCCCAGTCCTGTCCAGTGTGTGTGTGTGTGTGCATGTGTGTTATTGTGAAGGTGTGTATCCCAGTTCTCTGCCAGAGGAAGAAACGGCAGATCAACAAAGACATATCTGCCTGCGTCGTCAGCAGAGCTGTCCATCCAGCTTTCCCTTCCCTCCTCTTCTCCTTCTCTGTTTGTCGTCTGCAGCTCCTCCCTGTAATCTAAGTAAAAAGAGAAAGGGTGAGATGGGCATAACGAATGAAGTATGGTTTTGGCTTGTGTAAAAATGAGCAGGCAGATAAGAGACATTTGATAATTAAATACTCCCCTGTCTGTTTATCTTGGGCTCTCATAGAGATCCACACATGCCAACACGCATGCACGCACGCACACACACACAC
Organism: Etheostoma nigrum; assembly: GCA_029931835.1. NCBI lineage: Eukaryota > Metazoa > Chordata > Actinopteri > Perciformes > Percidae > Etheostoma > Etheostoma nigrum. Next base: position 5,653,266 of record CM057238.1, read on the forward strand.
ACACACACACACATGGACACCTGATGACAACATGTCCCTATTGACACCAGCAGCGCTGTCAGCATGTGTGTGATGAACTGTTAGAATCTGGTTTTGGATTGGCAAAGACGGTCATCAAAACACCAGAAATCGAAGCATTTTTGTCCTTGAGTCTGAGCGTGGACGTCTTCTAAATGATTAACACTTATGTATGTGACACTGAAAATGATGTTGTTACAATCACATTTGAGAGGAAAATGTGTGTGTGGCCTACAGCGCATGGCTAAAGTGAATGTGCTTGCAGACAACACAGTGAACATATAGCCTTCTGAAGTACTCGGGGCACTCCAAGAGACTTAAAGTGACAAATACTCATTTCCTCTGCTTTCCACGACCCATTTAGCTCAATGGCAAAGAGTTGGTCCATGTGTCTATAACTCCTCTTAAGATCGTTCTCCCCTTCTGCCTCCCTCTGCTCTCTCCCTATGTCCATTTCTCTTCTCTTGCCTAATGAGGATGTTGTCTAGCAGGAGCCATGTTTCTCTTCTCGGTTTCTTCCAACAGTGATGGCTAAAATTTACTATTTTCCAAAGTGCTGACTAATGGTGGGTGGCAGTTTATAAGACGTAGGGGAGAAAGGGATTGGTTGCAAAGTTGATTAGTTGAGATTACACTTGCTGAATGAAAAAAAAGACAGGCAAGTGTGGAGTGAGGATATTTAAACCTTTGAACAGAGGAAAATAAAGATGGGAATCATAAATATAGTCATCATGGTGTTAGTAATAAATTGGTCATAAGACACATATGGGTTATTTATGTTGAACAAGGAGAAAAAGAAGCAGAAAGAGAAAGAGTGAGAGTGGATTAAACAAAAAAAAGCATTATGGAAACAAGTAGAGACTAAGAGGGCACTTTGGGCTAATGGCCTACTGCCTTGACTGGCAAAGAATATGCAGTAATCTCTTGGTTTTATGGGATTAACTGTTCAATAGCACTTCTTTGGCTTCGACAGCTGCACACAGGTTCTATTTATAAAGCAGCGTTAGAGGAGCGGTTTATGTGATCTTGGCTCTCATCAGCGTTTCTAATCATTTTAAAAGACAGGAAAACAGGAAAGTGACAAGGATTCTGGTGTTCAGGGGTCACGCACACACAAATCTGAAAATGTAGAAAGAAAAAGAAAACTAAGGCGGTTGTATTATTGATGAAATCCATACAATTATGCTTAAAGCAAGGCTTAAAATGAATATCCAAATGTAATGCATTTTCCTTCATTTTCCCAACTTTTTTTAGTTTTTCCCCACTAGCACAGCGGCTAAGACTGCATGGCGTGCAGTGTACACATCACGCAAAAGAAACTAAAATGTAGACTATGTGAGGATGTTGCAGAATTCCATCAGCAAACATTCAGCTTTGTTTTTCGGAATCTGTATTTCAATCCCGTTCCACTCCACCCGTACTGATCTTATTAGTTCATGCTGTTTCCAGAGTTTCACATAAAGGCTTAAACGAGGTCTGCGAGTGTCAAACACTGTCTGTGAACTCACAGCAGCCGCGGTTAGCCTGTTAGTGCCAATGAATCACAATCATGAACTAACACTCATTATACGACACGATAGCGCTTCATGTATTTATGCACACATGTATTTAGACTATTACTAAGGCACAATATTTTGTACATATTTATATATCAATTCTCACTTTAAATCAAATAAACCTCCATGTTGTAGTTCTATATCCGAAATATATGTGTGATTCTAGAAGTATGTGTGTGTGTGTGTGCGTGTGTGTGGGAGTGTTTTTAGTGTATGATGCTCTTCCTTACTGTGAGCTGTTGCTATGGTGACAGTATTAAACACATGTTGTTTGTCTACCTCCAGGATTACATTTTGCACAACCCTAATGTCTTGTTTTTTGGAGGTTGTTTTGCAAAAGAGAGAGAGAAAGAGAGGGAGAGAGAGATAGAGAGAGAGGGAGAGAGAAGAGAGAGAGAGAGAGAGAGTGTGGGGGGGGTGATTATAGATATATTCTGTTATTTCAGTGATCTGTGATCATTATTGCTGCACCTTCATCACACAGAAACAACTTAGAACCTGTATGCCATATCAATAGCAATTAGCATTAGTTTCATAGGATGGTAACAGCAAAAAAAGAACTATTTTAGTCATACAATGGAAATGGAGAAAAGGTCAGGTCAAAAAGAAAATCATTTTAGGAACACACATTCTGCTCTTTGGCTATGCTATCAAAGAGGTCTCTATTTTGATGCCACAGTGTTCTATTAAAGAGGAGTTACATGGCTTGATCTGTGAGGAAAGGCTTTACTGCCATCTTCTGGTGCATCAGGGATTCAGTTCATTAAGAATGCAACACATCGCTCTCATAAGCAAATACAAACGAGATATGAGATATGTATTGACCTATCGGTAGACATGGACACATGCATGATGCCATTGAGAGGATGAAAGATCCCCCCCCCCCCCCCACACATACACACACACACACCCAGACACACTGAAGTCTCTATGGAAAGATGATTTGTGAATGAAAATGTGGCATTGATCCTTTGGAAATGTGGGTTTTCTTTCTATTTCAGTCAAATCTGGATGATATTATATGAATAATTGTTTATGAAGAGCAGATTATTCCACATGCTTTAAGCTGTCTTCTGGAAACTATACATTAGTGGGTGGAACTAAGTCTTCATGCACACTCTGTCTTTCACACGCACACACGCATGCAAAAATCAATTTTTAATTTGGTTTGGGCAAAAATGAAGCACAGTGAGCTATGTAAAATCATTGGTGTGCTGTCTTCAAAAATGTGCACCCGTACAGATGAACAAGCATGTGCAGCAACACAGACACACATGAACATAAAAACAAACACACACACAAAAGCACACTCTGTCTCCCTGTAACGGATAGACGGCTGTTTATTGATCCTGTCCTGTTTGGTATTCATTATTGGCACCCTTTACTCACCTAACCACCTCACTCTTAGTCCATTGCTTCTTTCCAACCTGTTCCTCCCCACTCCCCAGATGACCAGCAACACTTTTCACTAAATGTTACCCCCGTCTTACTGTCTGTGCAGTCTGTAACAGAGCCCTAACTAAACCTACAATTTACCTTCCTATTGACATGAAAAAGCACCGAATGGTAAATAATATCTGTCCTGAAAAATCTCTAGATATTGTTGGCATGTTGGCATCTCTTCAGCATCACATGGATTTTAGGAACAGGGCATTTGGTGTTCCTGCCCCGCCTGCATGGGAAGGCTGATTGTAACATTCTGAGACTGACAGGCAAACAGCAGAATTTCTAAAATGTCTTTTTAAGCACACAGAGAAGTGGACTCGGTATAAATAGGTGTTTTAAAACAAAGCAGACATACAGCAAAGGGCAACAGGTCTGATTTAAAGCCAAGGATCCACTGCCAAGGACTTTGCCTTGGCAGTGGACTTCGCCTACATGGGGTGCACACTCTACTGGGTGAGCTTGAGGTCTCCCTTAGTTATGCATTTCTTTTGACATAGCAACTTTCAGGTTACTACTACAGTAACACTGGGAGTAGCCCAACTGAGTTGCAGTAAGGTGGTGCATCTTAACCCTCATGTTGTCCTCGGGTCAAATTGACTAGTTTCCCTATATCAATGTTCTTTTTAACTACCCAAAATAACATGATTGATTCCACACAATGCTCTTTGGCAAGTACAAATCTCTACTTTCATTAATTTTGGGGTGTCTTATTCCATTTTATAGCATTCGGAAAAAAAACAATGCAGTGCTTTGGAAATATTACTGAGTAAAAGTTGATATATTCCAGTCTGTGATCAACATACATTCCTTTAATTTCGTTGAAATAATTTCTAATTTTTGCTTTTCTAATTTAAACACTAGGTATAATTTCCTATAAATGAGAGTAATTGTAAAACTAAAGTTAATAAGTTAGCGTTACGTAGTGTTGAAAATGTCAAAAAAAGGTGACAAACATTGAAAAAAAGCTTCAAAAGTGTTGAGAAAAATGGTACAAAAATGTAAAAAAAATGTTCAAATCATCAACAAAACACCAAAAAATCAAAACCAACAAAAGTGTTGATTTGAAATTTTGACAGGAAGACAACACAAGGGTTAAATCATCATTGCATGAATGTTCAACTCTCAGTTAAGTCCTAGGCTTGATTTTCATTTTGGTGGTCATAACCTCAGGTTTCAGGTTTAAGATACTTAGGTTATACTTAAAATAAAATTGCAATTCATATATATCTTGTAAAATAGCATATAGGCCTGTCAAAAGGTCAAAGATATGCTGTTTTCAATGATAAAAAAAAACAAGAAATGGAAAAATGGTAAACACTTTTGCATGAAAAAGGATGTGTATCACAGTGGTTAATCAATTAATCAACTAACTGTATCATCTCTATTATTGATAGACTTAGTTAATGACAGCATTAAAGTCTGACAAGTGTGTTTGTAGCTCTTCGGTTTGGGAAATTTCACTCTGGGCCAACTTTTGTGTCATATCTTTTGTTTGCAGATGATACCATTCGTTTGACCATTAATGTATTTTCTTTGTCGACTGCTGTTAAGAGGATCCATGCCCATACAACAGCATGATTTCCCATAGAGAGACAGGGTGCTGTTTGTCATAGAGAAAACACTATCCTGTCAATTCAGATGGGGAATGAGTAGCTTATTCATGAGTCTGACATGAGTGTAAAAGGGATCTCAAGATTGAATGCCGGTAAGGTGCAAAGTCTGCAGTAATACCAGTCCTGTATTGGCTTGTGGAGGTAAATAAAGAGCTTATCCACACAGCTCTCGACATATATCCTCAGTGTTACAGTATGTCTGTCAAACCTTTACTTACGGCCACCAGTGACTGAAAGAATAAGAACAAAGATCCAAGCTGTCAGAGTGATGCTTCTCAGCAGGCTGCTGGCACAATCTCTGTAAGAGGGCGAGATGCTCAGAAATCCAAGAGGACCTGCGAGTTGAGCTGCTCCTCAGCACTGAGTGGAGCCAGTTGAACCTGACAAGGATACTGCTCAGGCGTCTCCCGTTGGACAGAAAACAGGTAAAGGCTGACTGGAAGGAGACCAGTGAAAAAGACCCAAAGAGCAATGAAAGGATCAGATCTCTCAGGTGGCCTGGAAGTGTGAAATGTGACTCCCCCAGAAGCAGCTGGATGAAGTTACCATCAAAATTACATTTGGCTTGTTTTGCTTGCATTCAGCTTATTTTTCTTTTTTTTCCCCAGGAGAATCCTTTACTGGATTAGTGGCAAAAACACATGGGTGGATTGACAAAAACTCTTACCAATGTTATGTCCATAACAAGGTACCCCTGCTGGACTTTTTTTGTGCATGACAGAGGGCAAATAGAATGTCTCTGGGTATTTTTCTGTTAACATGAAAACTCCATGGTAAGATATTTGCAAGTTTCAGCCGGTCTCAATCACCACAATGTCCCTGAATTTCTCACAAACTACAGTGAAGAAGGCTAAAAAAAACCTCATAAACACAGTTTTGGGAAAAGCTTGCGTATTTTAAAACCGTAGTTGCTGAATTAATTGGTGAGGCCTCATCTTGTGTACAGCCTTCAACAGACACATGTTTTGCCCATGTGAGCAAACACAGCCCAAAATGATATGTGGACTTTGAAGGTTGAGACACCTTACAGAAGCTTTGGTGTTCAGTTTTGAAAGAAGTATTTTGATCATTTCCTTAATTCTGCACAATGTAAATGCTCAATATGTCTTACATAAAAGATGCATCAAATTATGAATGTAATGTGAAAATTGGTCGCTTACAGTGAGTGGATTTAGCTAACCTAGCGCGTTAACGCAGAACCATCTTAGAAGCAGTCATTGGAAATGGTTTGGATGGCACTTGATGGTACCCAGAAATAGCTGGGTAGGTGATTTTTGTGCCTGACCGTGATAGACAGATGGTCTATCACGGTCAGGCACAAAAATCACCATCGCACACACATAACTACCCCCGTAGCTGCCACTCGCTCCTTGCTGATTGGTTCGGTCTGCTGCTGTTCAAACACAAACTACTTACAGGAAGCCGGAAAAGATGGATTTTCCTGTGATGTGTGATCCCACGATTCCCGCGTGAACTTGTGATATTGCGAGAATCCAGCTGCCATGCGAGCTAACAGTTTGTTACTTTCAGCTCACTGTTTTGGTTTCCCGGCACCCAAACTGTCATCAACCTTGATTATAGCTGCAACAGGCACCTGTTTTCAGCAAAAAACAACAACCATACACTCCCTGTTTGTCCATTACCCTACTGCCGACTGACCTACAGTACTAATTGGTTAGAGTTGTTGGAGACCACAACAGAGCTTAAAGTAAAATGAATATTGGATGTATTTTGTCATGATGGCCAGAAACACCAGTACCTCCAAATTAGTGCTGTGTCTGCTGAAAATTGCATTGGGGGGGGGGGGGTATTGCAGCTTTGAGTGAGGGCATTCAAACAGATTTTGCCACAATCTCTGTGAGTGTCGTTGCTTTCACACTTGGAATCTGTTCTCCTCTCTGCTGCTGTCAGTTGTCATTTCAGGCTAAATCAATACAACCCACCTGCACCGCGTTCACCACCAGTTCCCATCATTCCCAGCACCCAAGGTTCTTATCATCAGAAGCCCCGCTCCACATCACATCCATGCAGAGCTTTAGGCTCTTTCTTCCCATCATCCCTTTCTCATCACCACCACCAGTGTCTAGTCTCCAACTGGAGGGTGTGTGTGTGTGGGGGGGGGGGTTTCCTGTATATCCATGGCCTCCATACATACTCATAAACTTGGATGGATTACCAAAAGTTATCATATCAACCTTTTGTGCCCCATGTTAATGAAACTTATTTCACTTGAAATTAAGTCCCTCTTGATTAAAATAAATAAACCAAAACAGCCATTATACCATGCAGAGGCAGAGTGAACACAATCCAAGGACAGGAATATACAGAAAAGGATGCTGAAACATAATCTTAAACCCACGCAATCACAAAATGCCAAGCCTCCTTGGAATCACTACACATGCCATTTGAATGCATTTATGTGACAAACCCTTACACAACACACAACTATTGGTACATACCAAAAGTCAGTAAGATCTCTGGAGCTCGAGGCCACAATTACGACTATTGTGGCTCATATAATCACTGTCAGAAAAGCTCCCATCTGATTGGAGCAGACATATCCATAAAGATGGCCAAGACCTCTGCTCAGTTATTATTGCTGAAAGCACCTAGTATGCATGTGTGTGTTTGTGTGTGTGTGTGTGAGAGTGTGCTGAATTACACAAGAATGGGACACTTTGGAACTTGGTGTGTCTCATAATAACCTGAGGATGTGCGTCCTTCCAGAACAAATTATTTATGAACTAACTAGCTTCTATCAAAATAGAGGACATTCAACTATGTGAAGAACTACAGTGACGTTATAGCCCACTGTGTGTGTGTGTGTGTGTGTGTGTGTGCACGTTTGTGTGTGCATTTGTGCGCATCCAGCCCTGCATTGCCACTGGATTCTCTCTGGAATTGCCCTTTGCATGATGGCCACATCAAAATAATTACCCTGAATACAAACAATTAATTGGTCGGCACACTGATGCAAAATACACAATCGCTAATGATAAAAAGTGTAGTGAAAAAAAAAGAAATTTCAATTTCCCCCCAAAAGGTTCCATATATTGCAGTCCACAACCACAGCAAAGTACCAGTGTAATTTCCTAATAAGCACATGCTATTAGATGAAATTACAGAGGTTTTCAAAGATACCCCCCCCCCCCCTTTCAGTACCACCACCACCAATAAAAGGGCTGCCTGGTCCTTTTGGCTGCATTACCTGCCTGCTCCCGTATAATAATGCAATTATCCGGTGACCAGCGTAATAATCTTGCTGAATTACATGGTGACCTCTGTCTGTGTGGCTTGCTTTCACAGCTCGTCACTCTGCAGGGTAATGGGGAAAGACTGAACCCAAATGATCTATGGCTGACGAACCGGTCAGTGCAAGCATGCACATAATGGACACAAACATGCTCAAGGGCAACACGGACGCAAAGTGAAAACACACTAATATGCAGTAGGAGGAACAGAAGTGGGGAAGTTACTTGGTCATTTGCAGTGGTGGAAGATCGGATCCTTTACTTGAGTAAAAGTACTTATACCACACTGTAAAAATATGTTTTTGCAAGGAAAAGCCCTGCATTGAAAATGTTACTCAAGTGAAAGTATGTAAGTATTATCAGAACATGTACTAAAAGTACTCAAAGTAGAACAATCCTCACATTTTACAAACTAATTGTGTCAATCAAGTGTTTAATCATAATCACTTCAGCTGGACTTGTAAGCCAGTACATTGTTGGGTACTTTAATGTATAATACAACATCCTATTTTATAACCCGCATTTGTTTTATGTGCAACAATCCTAATTTGTAAAGTAACTAGTTACTAAAGAAGTCAGATGAATGTAGTGGAGTAAAAAGTACAGTATTTCTCTCTGAGATGTAGCGATGTAGAAAGTGACATGAAACGAAAAGACTCAAGTAAAGTACATGTACCTCAGAGTTGTACTTAAGCACGTGAGTAAATATACTTACATTCGCCCACTGGCCATTTGTTAGTGAGCATGCGGCTGCTCTTTCCCTCTCCTTTTCTGATGCTTCAATGCTCCCCCCCTTAAACTGCAGCATTGTCATCTACCACCTGACCCTGTTGTCCCTCTGAGACAGAGACTTATATGTTATTTTAGAAAGTATGACAACAGAGAAAGCGATATGTCGTGAGGGAATCATGAAACAGAATAGAAATGGCCTCGATGGCGCGAATAGAATATCTGCTCCCGACCGCAATGGTTTCCATCGTGTCTGGAATTCCACACTACAGTCTTTATATCAGCATGAAGCATGGGAAATGACATTTCTTTGGATAGCGGACCTCTCCATGAGGTAACCAGGGTCACCATCCATTGCTCATATTTATTATCTGTTGTGCAGCTATGATCTTGAGAGAGGAGTCAGATAAATGCCAAACATCTCAATGTGTTTGTAACGTAAATGAGCGTCCGTATTGAGAGATATTACTCTGACTGTTCAGTGGATTGTGATTTTAAAAAGGTTATTTATACAGCATGGCATTTTAACCATTATACAGAACAGACTGGAATGACAACATCAATGAAGATATACAGTATATATATATATATATATATATATATATACAGTACATCTATATACATATATATATATATATATATATATATACAGTATATACACCCCCCGGACCAGCTGGCTCGGAGGTACACAGAGCCAAAGCCAGTCAGCAGTAGACAGACAGGTAGAGAGAGAGACAGGTACACGGAGCCTCAGAGCACAGACACAATCCTCAGGCTTCAATCAAAAGATTCAAAACTAAATTAAAAGACAAGTTTAAAGAACAATGGCAAAATGAAAATAAAATACAACACAAACTCCTCTGTTATCAATCCCTGAATAGAGACATCCAATTGGCTGAATATCTCCAAACAAAAAATCCAAAAGAAATACAAATTGTAACAAAATACAGAGTCAGTGACCATGAGCTGGAAATTGAAAGAGATTGCCATTTACAATTGGAGACCAAGAGAGGAACGTGTCTGTGGACATTACCACCAGGATATCGAAACAGAATTACATTTCCTATGTACATGTCTCAAATATGAAGACTTAAGAACCAAATATTTCCAAATATTTGAAAGACATTAACCAGACTTCACTACCTACACTGAGGACAAACAGCTTCTTTTTTTATTAGCACAGCATGGCTAGCAGATAAATATGTCTTCTCCTGCCACAACACAAGGCAAAATAAATAAAGAATTTTATACATTATCATTTTTATTTTTCTATTCTTTTTTTATTGTTTCAAAGTACCGTTTGAGGGACATGCACATCATTTGTTTAGTATCTACAATTATATCATAAGTATCCTGTTTACTTGTATTATTATATCAGATGTATTTACTTCTTGTTGTTTATATGTATGTTTGTTTTTATGCTTTTGCAACACATGGATTTTTTTCCAATATGGTCATGCCAATAAAGCAACATAAAATTGAAATTGAAATTGAAAATTGCGAGAGAGAGAGAAAGAGAGAGAGACAGGGCTAGAGAGAGAGACAGAGAGAGAGAGAGAGAGAGAGAGAGAGAGAGATAAGGTTCAACCAAATCATTTGCAGATAAAAACAGAAATACATGACCCTTGAAAAGACACTACAAAACTTCAAAGCCAAATGGATTGTTGCGTGACCTGCTGAATATGTGACCCCAGACTCGGAAAGACCCTGAGCAGGTCCAGTCTGAGTGGACATAGTCTGGCTGTGGAAACCGGCCGCCATAGACATACCAGGCTGCCTCGAGAAGACAGGCTGTGTCAGCTCTGTCCACAGAGACAGGGGGAGACAGAGCAACACTTCCTGCTTCAATGTAGCATATGCACTGACATCAGAAGTCAGATTTTGATACACTCTCTAACCAGAAAAAAATGCCACATATACAGTACTTGGAGAAAATAGTGTGAGTGCTGTAGAAGCAGCGAGATATGTGAGTGCATGTTACAGCCAGAGAGACAACCATCACAACAACACGTAATATCTGGAGTTCCCCAGAGTCTACTCTGCCTTCTCATCTAGTCCGCGACTTCATCATTCGTTTTTTCACATTTTGTTGTTTCTTTGCTTCTGTCTTTGTTTTCTTTCTTACATTTGACACTAGAGATTTTACTGGATATTGATTGATTGATACTGTTGTTAATCTGTTGATGAGTTGTATGTATTTCTGACATTCATGCCAACGCCCCGACGCCTCCTCCCAGCTGGACGTGCCTGGAACACCTCCCTAGGGAGGCGCCCAGGAGGCATCCTTACCAGATGCCCGAACCACCTCAACTGGCTCCTTTCGACGCGAAGGAGCAGCGGCTCTACTCCGAGCTCCTCTCGGATGACTGAGCTTCTCACCCTATATCTAAGGGAGACGCCAGCCACCCTCCTGAGGAAACCCATTTTGGCCGCTTGTACCCTTGATCTCGTTCTTGCGGTCATGACCCAGCCTTCATGACCATAGGCTGCACCGATTCTCCGACCAATCTCACGCTCCATGGTCCCCTCACTCGCGAACAAGACCCCAAGGTACTTAAACTCCTTCACTTGGGGTAAGGACTCACTCCCTACCTGAAGAAAGCACTCCATCGGTTTCCTGCTGAGAACCATGGACTCAGATTTAGAGGTGCCGATCCTCATCCCAGCCGCTTCACACTCGGCGGCGAACCGATCCAGTGAGTGCTGAAGGTCACAGACCAATGACGCCATCAGGACCAACCCTCCTGTCCAGCACCTTGGAGTAGACTTTACCAGGGAGGCTGAGAAGTGTGATACCCCTGTAATTGGCACACACCCTATGGTCCCCCTTTTTGAAGAGGGGAACCACCACCCCGGTCTGCCACTCCTTAGGAACCATCCTAGAAATCCACGCAATGTTAAAGAGGCGTGTCAACCAAGACATCCCCTCCACACCCAGAGCTTTCAGCATTTCTGGACGGATCTCATCAATTTCTGGGGATTTGCCGCTGTGGAGTTGTTTGACTACCTCACCGACTTCCACGAGGGAAATTGACGACAATCCCCCATCATCCTCCAGCTCTGCCTCTACCACAGAGGGCGTGTCAGCTGGATTTAGGAGTTCCTCAAAGTGCTCCTTCCACCGTTCTATTACCTCCCCAGTTGAGGTCAACAATGTCCCATCCTTACTGTATACAGCTTGGATGATTCCCCGCTTCTCCCTTCTGAGGTGGTGAACGGTTTTCCAGAAGCACCTTGGTGCCCCCAGCCTCCACAGGGATGCCCGAAAAGCTCAGACGGAGGTGTGAGTTGAAAGTCCGTCGGACAGGGGCCTCCTCCAGACGTTCCCAATTTACCCGCACTACCCGTTTGGGCTTACCAGGTCTGTCCAGAGTCCTCCCCCACCCCCTGACCCAACTCACCACCAGATGGTGATCAGTTGACAGCTCTGCCCCTCTCTTCACCCAAGTGTCCAAAACATACGGCCTCAGATCAGATGAAACGATTATAAAATCCATCACTGACCTTTGGCCTGGGGTTCTCTGGTACCACGTACACTTATGAGCATCCTTATGTTCGAACATGGTGTTTGTTATGGACAATCCTTGACTAGCACAGAAGTCCAACAACAGACAACCACTCTGGTTTAGATCAGGGAGGCCGTTCCTCCCAATCACGACTCTCCAAGTATCTCCATCATCAACCACGTGTGCGTTGAAGTCCCCCAGCAGAACTTTGGAGTCCCCTACTGGAGCCCCATACAGGACTCCATTCAAGGTGTCAAAGAAGGCCGAATACTCCAAACTCTTGTTTGGTGCATATGCACAAACAACAGTCAGAGTTTTCCCCCCCATCACCCGCAGGCGTAGGGAGGCGACCCTCTCGTCCACCGGGGTAAACTCCAACGCAGCGGCGCTCAGCCGAAGACTTGTGAGTATCCCCACACCCGCCAGGCACCTCACACCATGGGCAACTCCGGAGTAGGACAGAGTCCAACCCCTATCCAGTAGTACGGTTCCAGAACCGAGACTGTGCGTAGAAGTATGCCCCACCAGATCTAACTGGTAGCGCTCCACCTCCCGCACAAGTTCCGGCTCCTTCCCCCACAGAGCCAGCCTCTGCCGCCTGGGTCTGGTCCGTCGAGGCCCCTGACCTTCGCTGCCACCCATGTAGCAGCGCACCCGACCCCTTTGGTTCCTCTCACAGGTGGTGGGCCCATGGGCTGGAGGGAGAAGTGCCACGTCGCTTCTTCGGGCTGTGCCCGACCGGGCTCCGTGGCCGGGTTTGCCCGGTCACCAGGCGCTCGCTGACGAGCCCGCCGTCTGGGCCTGGCTCCAGACGGGGGCCCCGGGCTTCCTCCGGGCGGGGTCCCTCGATCCCTTCCTTGTTCTTCCATATGGGTCTTTGAACCATTCTTTGTCTGCCCCCTCCCCTGAAACCTCTTTGCTATGGGAGACCCTACCAGGAGCACAAAGCTCCAGACAACACAGCCCTCAGGTTCATAGGGACACACAAACCTCTCCACCACGATAAGGTGGTGGTTCCCGGAGAGGGCAAAGTACATTGTGATTCTCAAATTGGGATCAATGGCAGGGGTCTATGAAAGGTTAGATCATTGTTTTGTGTCATATATTTTTTTGTATACAGTAGAAAAAGCTTCATAAAGCCTTTTAATAAAGCCCTGGGTTACAAACCTTTTACCTGAAAGAGTTGCTACCAGGACACACGCGAACAATGAAGGCTATGCAAAAAAAAGGCTGAACAATAATTTTCTTGGGTTTACTTTGTGTGCCCTTTTTCAGAAGACGCACACAGTCAGCAATAGGAAACAGAATGTAGAAAGGTATGCATGAGGACAACAAGCCAAAGAAATGGAAACATTTAAAAAGAAATGCATCAGAATAGATAAAAGACAGAGACGTAATATGGAAGAAAATGCACAGAGACAGAAGGACAAAATATGACGTGGAGATTGGAAGACGGAGATTAAGAACGCTGAATGGCGAGTATCTCCAAGTGCCCCCGTTGTTTCCACAATCCAAAAGGGAGAGAGAGAGAGAGAGGGGAGATGACAAGACAATTAGACAGCAGCATCAAAGCAGGTCAGAGGAAATCAGACTTGGAAACAATATCAAAGCTCTCAACAAGGGGCACCAGAGGAGAAGACGGGAGCTGGAGCGGCAACAAAGACGCAGACATGTGTATGTTAGTGTGTTAGGATGTGTCTAGGCCTACTTTTAGCAAGCATGGATACAGAAAACCGGTCTGTGCATGTCTAATAAGTGTGCCTCTTTGAGTATTTGCATGGCCCCAGTTGCGTGTGTGTGAATAGTGAGTATGCATATGTTCCTCTGTGCATGTCAAAAAAAACCTGTGCTATGTGAGTGCTGAAAGAGCAAACACGTCACTACTCTCCTCTCACTTCAATGTGCCGACAAGCCCTTGGCAGCGCAGCTTGTCCGAGCATCAGAAAGCGAGGCTACCAACACAGATGGTCAAAAGCGGAGATGCTGGAAAACAAAGTGGTTTGCGGCGCACAAGTGGCAGTCTGCCAAAAAGCCAACAAAGCGGAGTCTAAGAGGTCCCACCAACAATATGTTTGGTTAGATATGAGGATGTTAAATGGTCTGGCGGCAAGATTTCCCCCACAACAACTTGGAAATGTTTTTTTTAATTCTTTTATTTATTTTTTATTTTTTTGCTTGACTGCATACTATTGAATGAGGTATGCAGCTGAGATTGTGAGCAGGATTTGAACCCATGAGTGGTGCTTTGAATGCTTTGAAACAGGGGTACAAAGACGTTTGGCATTTGTGGGCCTTGACAAACCAAAAGAATAGGGTTTTATAGTAGTTGGTTACATAGCAGGAGATTTCTAAAAGCATTGGAGCAACAACAATATCAGCAGTATAATTTGAATTAAACCTCACCTTTTTAAATGTTGTGTTCTGTATTGAATTTGCAGGTATTGAACTACATTGCCTTTACTTGGCCTTAAGGTGCGTGTCTACAGTGGGGGTTTTAGATGGGAGGAAAGGCCTTGCTTCCGAACAAGCAGTTATCCATTTATCTTCAATGACCACCCACAAGCAAAGGAAACAAACCACACCCAGCGACAACAGCAAAGGCTGCACCGGATTGGATGAACACTTTCTCGTAGGTTGTCTGCTCCCATCCATCAATTTGGACCAACACGGCAGCGTGTTTGGAAACCTACTCTTTTTATTACAAAAAAAAAAGTACACCCAAAAGTATTTCTGAAAACATTTCATTCGAGATTTAAGCTATGCAGTTGCTGAACCTGTCTTCATTTCAGGTCGACAATGGTCAGCTTTTCGGGAGTTTTAAGAGGCGGCAATTCGATCTGGACACCCCTGATTTGTATAAAGTAGCCTGAATCTCAACTTTATGTAAATGAGGAGTGGGCGACTCAACGCCTTGCCCATCTAAAGCCGCCGCGACGCTACCAGAATACATTGCACGGCTTCTTACATAGACAATGAATGGAAAGCCTTGGAAAACACCGTGTTTTGACACTAAATTAAACAGTGGACCTTTCTGTTATTTTGCAGATTTAGAGAAGAAGTTACCTAAAATATTTCACGTTGATAAGTAGCATTTTCCCATTGCAGAAGGCTTAACTGGGAAATAATCAGATAGTTGGTGAATGTAAAGATTGGCACTATACTCCCTTCTCTCTATTTTAATCTTCCAGACAGTGACCTGCCCACAACTCAACATGGATGAAATTGCTTCAGCTACCCTGAAAATAGTTGAATTGACTGAAGGATCAGGACCTTAGAGAGCCAGTGGTTGCAATGAGCCAAACACCTCCCGCCTCTCTCTCTGTCCTCTACCTCACTCCCTTCATCTGACTTTCTCTCGCAGGCCAGCCCTGATACTCAGCATATTTCATATTTAGGGGCATTTTTTGCTTATCTCTGGGGTGTGCCATTGCAGTCATTTTAGGATTTTGGATAATATACTGATACATAAAAAAGCTCATTATATATTGATCAATAACATATACATTTTATATATAAATATATTATACTAACTCCGCCCATACAGCTGAAAAATTAATGTGACACAGAGGAAAGGACGAGTTATACCGCTAAAAACACATTTGCTCGTTTTCTCTCTTCTCGTATGATGTCCTTGCGTCTCTCACCTGCTTCCTCGGTGGACTAAGTCACGAGGAAGGGAAGGAAGTGAAGGAAAAGGGGGTGGAATTTAAGGATCTGGGACATACCCATTGCAGAGTGTGTGCTTGCATGTGTGTGTGTGTGTGTGTGTGTGTGTGTGGCATGGAGGTGAGATTTGAAGCAGTGAGGGTCAATGGAAAAATAGAGAGAGGTGTACAAGATGACAAAAGAGCAACAGGGAGGTAGAGGAGGGACATGAAACTGGGGGGTGGCAGGTTGGAGTGGAGAGATTGAGGGAGTGGGTGGGGGGGGGGCAAAGTAGACAAGGTAAGTTGAGAGAGAGAGAACAAATTGAATGAGAGAAACAAAAAAGCAAAGAGATACTGGAAGAGACAGATAGGACAGTGGTAAAGATGGAGGCACTTAAGGATAAGGGTGGACGAGAGAGACAGAGTGAAAAGAGGAGAGTAAATTGACTGCCGCATGTCACACATGGAAACAGTCCCTAATTGGCCAATCAGCCGACACCAGATTGAGCCTGCCTATTTCTCTGACACTGCAAGCGCGCACACACATACACGCACGCACACGTGTGCACACGTACGCCCGCTCGCACAAACGCACACGCACACTTCTTCATAACACCTGTCACCATTACCACCTCTTCATCTTCTCCCTCCACTTCTGACATGTACTTTTCAGAAAGATCTCTGACAGCAGGGAACTGCCAAAGAGGGAAAAGGGAGGGATGGAGAGATGGTGAAAGAGAATTGGGTGGAGTAAGACATCAACTTCACTATGCAGCTGCTCCCACCAGCAGGTTATACTGTATACCATAATGCCAGAATATATTTTTAGACAATAATTGGGGCTGTAATGATATGCAATATGAAACCAAAATCGCGACACTCAGATCCACAAACCTGTGCGATTCTGCTTGAGTGATAAGGCAGAATCGCGACACACCCTTTCAAACTCCCAGAATTATCTTTTGGTGCCTTAATCCTGTTTTGCCTGGTAAATTTAGCTAACTGCAAAGATGACTAAAAGCAAAAGGGGACACACACACACACACACACGGGTAACGGTAACGGAGGTGTAATTGTTACGAGTGGTTGCTGTTTGACTCGGGTGTCTGGGTCTGTTTCCCGACGGTTCAGTAAACTGTCGTTAGCGTCCTTGGCCCTGGAGTCAAGTGCTGACTGGGATGGCTGCTAGCTGGCTGGAAGCTGACTGTGGATGTGTCCTTGGGCTGGGTCTGTAATGAAAGTGGATGGCTGCTAGCTGGCTGGAAGCTGACTGTGGATGTGTCCTTGGGCTGGGTCTGTAATGAAAGTGGATGGCTGCTAGCTGGCTGGAAGCTGACTGTGGATGTGTCCTTGGGCTGGGTCTGTAATGATAGTGGATGGCTGCTAGCTGGCTGGGGGCCGACTGTGGATGTGTCCTTGGGCTGGGTCTGTAATGATAGTGGATGGCTGCTAGCTGGCTGGGGGCCGACTGTGGATGTGTCCTTGGGCTGGGTTTGTAATGATAGTGGATGGCTGCTAGCTGGCTGGAAGCTGACTGTGGATGTGTCCTTGGGCTGGGTCTGTAATGATAGTGGATGGCTGCTAGCTGGCTGGGGGCCGACTGTGGATGTGTCCTTGGGCTGGGTCTGTAATGATAGTGGATGGCTGCTAGCTGGCTGGAAGCTGACTGTGGATGTGTCCTTGGGCTGGGTCTGTAATGATAGTGGATGGCTGCTAGCTGGCTGGGGGCCGACTGTGGATGTGTCCTTGGGCTGGGTCTGTAATGATAGTGGATGGCTGCTAGCTGGCTGGAAGCTGACTGTGGATGTGTCCTTGGGCTGGGTTTGTAATGATAGTGGATGGCTGCTAGCTGGCTGGGGGCTGACTGTGGATGTGTCCTTGGGCTGGGTCTGTAATGATAGTGGATGGTTGCTAGCTGGCTGGGGGCTGACAGTGGATGTGTCCCTGGGCCAGGGCTGTAATTATAGTGGATTTTTATTAGCTGGCTGGGGGCTGACTGTGGATGTCTCCCTGGGTCTGTAATGATAGTGGATGGCTGCTAGCTGGCTGGAAGCTGACTGTGGATGTCTCCCTGGGTCTGTAATGATAGTGGATGGCTGCTAGCTGGCTGGGGGCTGACTGTGGATGTGTCCCCGGGGCTGTAATGATAGTGGATGGCTGCTAGCTGGCTGGAAGCTGACTGTGGATGTCTCCCTGGGTCTGTAATGATAGTGGATGGCTGCTAGCTGGCTGGGAGCTGACTGTGGATGTGTCCCCGGGGCTGTAATGATAGTGGATTTTTATTAGCTGGCTGGGGGCTGACTGTGGATGTGTCCCCCTACAGGTTGGAAGCATAATTGTCCATTAATGTTACCAATACCATTATTCTTTTGTCTCATTTGAACAGTGGTTAATGAACCACTGAAACAATTTTGGAAACATTATTTTAAGGTACAAAATAATCGTTGGTGTTGGATCGATCGACATTGAAAAGTTGGATGTAATCAATGACAAAAATGATGCCATGTGGCACAAAAACATGTTGGATTACGTTCACTGATTTTAACTCCCCCCCCCAAAGGAGGGGGGAAGGGGGGGGGGGGGTGTTATAGCTTGAGGAGCTAACCCTCCCACTCTTTCCTCTCTTTTCCCTGCCTTTCTGAACATGACCAATCAGCTGAACTAGGGCAACATTTTCCCCCAATGAACACCCAAAGAGTCTCTCCCATATTAGTCCTGGCAGGGTCCCTGGATGTTATGCCAGCTTCATTCCAAGACTGGGGGAGACATCACATATCCAGTGTGTGCCTCAGGTAATATCAGAGCATTCTGATGTACGACTTTTAAATTAAGGGCTTAAATGTAAAGCTATATTGACATATATTCAGGCTGTTAAAGGCATATTTAACTCTCTTTCCGGCCACTCTAAAATGGATTCCTACTGTTAAGCCTGGTTCATTTAAACTCTGGGTTAGACACTACATATCCATTGGGTCACTCAGGTAATTACGGACCATTCTGATGTAGGATTTTAAAATTGAAGCCTTGAATGTCTAACTAATGCTGTATTTTAAATCTTTTTCAGGCTTTTAAAGGAATATTTTACTCTTTTTCAGGCTACTCTAAAAAGGAATCCTGATGTTATGCCAGCTTCATTCCAAGACTGGGGGAGACATCACATATCCAGTGTGTGCCTCAGGTAATATCAGAGCATTCTGATGTATGACTTTTAAATTAAGGGCTTAAATGTAAAGCTATATTGACATATATTCAGGCTGTTAAAGGCATATTTAACTCTCCTTCAGGCCACTCTAAAATGGATTCCTACTGTTAAGCCAGGTTCATTCAAACTCTGGGTTAGACACTACATATCCATTGGGTCACTCAGGTAATTACGGACCATTCTGATGTAGGATTTTAAAATTGAAGCCTTGAATGTCTAATTAATGCTGTATTTTAAATCTTTTTCAGGCTTTTAAAGGAATATTTTACTCTTTTTCAGGCTACTCTAAAAAGAAATCCTGATGTTATGCCAGCT